>PVKZ01005111.1:0-60846 GCA_004027375.1 Macroglossus sobrinus
CTTTCTCTCTCAGACTCTGAGTACCATTCTCCTGGATTACTGAAGTGTGCTCTCTGTCTCTCTCTGTCTCTCTGTCTCTCTCTCTGTCTCTCTCTCTCTGTCTCTCTGTCTCTCTGTCTCTCTGTCTCTCTCTCTCTCTCTCTCTCTCTCTCTCTCTCTCTCTCTCTCTCTGTAATGAAAGATAAATTTATTGCAGGCCAGCTGCAAAACTCCAGAGAATAAGAAAAACAAGACTGTAATTTTAAATAAGATTTTTATTATAGATTCAGAAAGGTAAGTAACACAAAGGGATTACCTTCAGAATCTATAGATGAAAACATTCTCATAAAATCTCTGACACTGACAGGATATCCTTCTTGTAGCTAAACTGCTGTTTTCTGAAAGTACCATTGACAGTTACTGCACATCTGGAGTCTAGGGACAGTCCAACCTAGTGGAAAAAAGAAGCAAATACTTAGTTTAAATGCTTTGTTGGGTGGCATTAGAGGAGAGAGATTTATATATTCAGGGGATATTGTCTCTCATCAAAGTCTATTAGCTCACATATAAAATTCCCATTTTCTTCTTCAAGGTCTACCTTTTTTCTAAGCTTTCCAATAGTAAGAACATCCATTTGGTATTTTGAAATGAGAATATTTTTAGGCTATAATCAAGATTTGAAAATTTCAGGTTTAGCAAGATATATTATTACCTGGATCATGATAGATATTCAATAAATAAGTGATGATTGAATGATACAAAGATATACTGCTAAGCATAATAACTCATAATCATACTAATTAGATAATTGCTTTGTTATCATCTGTGGAAAGTCTGTTTTTTTATACTAATGGGTAAGGTCTAGGACAGCAGAGACTATTCCTTGTTCACACCTCCCCAATTTCTGGCATATTGTAAGATTTTAATTAATATTTGTTGACTGAAGACTTAGCCTCACATAAAAGGTTTGACTCAGCTTAGATGAATCCTCAAATTGAGGAAGAAGTAAATTTCTACAAGATCAAGTCGCAATTCTACAATTTTCCCCTCATTTTAGAGCTACATTTTAAAATTGCTTCAAGTTGGAAAATTTAAGCTTTTAGGCAGATATTCAGTGACATGAAATATCTTTCTTTTTTGTTTTTGATCTCTGTTCATAATAACTTTACACCCTGGATTTTTCCCCTAAACTTTGAATTTGTATGTAGACTGCTTGAAAATGGCTTGCTTTCACAAGCCCTCAGTAAAAATATAACATGTAAGTTCTCTAATGACATCCAATGAAACATTTAAATCAAGTTTTTGCCTCTGTTATTTTCTATCACTGTATAACTTTAGTTTCTCTACATAATTTCGATGAAGTTTTACCCATGCAGTTTAGGTACTTAATAAGTGTGCTAACAGTTGTTTTAATTTTGTAGTAAAAATAACTAGACTCTGTGCCTTAAGCATGTTATCTAAATGATTTCAATTATATATAATTGAATTATAGGTAAATGTAAATAATATCACTAAACAAAAACTGTTTAAATTTAAAAAGATAAACATAAGATTAAAATATTTAATGACAAAAGAAAATAAATTTAAAATTAAATATTTATTGAGATATAATTTACATATCAAAATATTCACCAATTTCAAGTGTGTAATTCAATATTTTATAGTAAAGTTGCAGAATTTTGCAACTATCCCACAATTAAAAAATATTTTTATCACTCCAGAAAAGATCTCTCGTACCTATTTGAATTGTCTTGGCCTCCTTGTAGAAAATCAGATGAATATGTCTAAGGGTTTATACATGAACTCCCAATTATATTTCACTGATCTATATGTCTATCCTCAGGCCAGTGCCATATAGTCTTGATTACAATAACTTTGCTCTTCACTTTCAAGATTAGTTTGGCTATTCTACGTCCCTTGAAATTCCATGTGGATAAAATTTGCAATGACAACAACAACCAGCTGAGATTTTGACAGGGATTACGTTGAATTTGTAGATCATTTGGTAAATATTATCATCTTAATAGTAAGTCTTCCAAGCCGTGAACAACAAATGATTTTTAATTCATCTAAGCCTTAATCCCAAATCCAACTTAAAATTTTTTCAATTGTATCTTTAAGAGTATTTTCCTAATACACATAAGAAACTGATAACATTTGTTGGTGCTTGAAAAGATCTAGGTGGTGTGGGTGGGACCTTTTACATCTTTTGAATTAAGTACTCTGTACGTGTGTACGTTAATTAACAATTAAATTGGCTTATTGTTATTGATATGTAATAAGATGCACAAATATGGAATAAAGTGTGAGATAGGCTGAATTTGTATATTTAGTACTTACTCTATCTTGGACTCACCTGTCCATTGTCTCACCTCTGACTACCCCATCTCTATTTCTGAACACCTGTCCAGTCTAATCTCCCCATCCCCTACCTTTTTAGCTTCTATTCTTTCCATTATTTTAGTAAGCTATTGTTTAGTTTGCTTTCTCCTTGTTTAAATCAGTTACTCATAACCAGGTATGAGTAAAACTGCACTCTTTTCCATTCCTTACTATACTCTGCTCCCATCTTTCCCCAGTAACTCTAAGACACTCACAGTTTTATCTTAATTTTGTAGAATGACATCCTGTCTTAGAAAAACTGTATTTCAGACACATTCTTACTCTTTTGAACCATTGACTTAGATTTCTTTATTTCTTCTATGTCTTGAATCTTGCAATTTTAAAAAATA
This sequence comes from Macroglossus sobrinus, assembly GCA_004027375.1. Taxonomy (NCBI): domain Eukaryota; kingdom Metazoa; phylum Chordata; class Mammalia; order Chiroptera; family Pteropodidae; genus Macroglossus; species Macroglossus sobrinus. The sequence continues at coordinate 2,712 of PVKZ01005111.1, forward strand.
TATGTGTGTTTTTTATTAAGCAGTCAAAAATATACTCTCTGTAAGGTGAGTTTTATTTCAAAACCTGTAAAAATTAAAGTATCAAATATAATGATTCATTTGTTCATTTTAATAAATATTCATTAATTAGGAAGATGATTGTGAGATTAAGGTATAATATCTATTAGAATAAAATATTTAAAAATGTTTATCATTTTTGATTATAAAGAAAATTTAAAAGGAATATTTCAAAGAATATATAAGCTAGATTTAAAAAAATATTTAAAAGGGTTCAGTGACTATTCATTCTTCATAATAAAATTATTTTTTATTATAAATAAATGCAATCATTACAAATATAAATAATATAAGTGTAAGTCAACCTATTGTTTTGATTTTTAAAGTCAGCTTTATAGACAGATATTTTTTTTCCTACCTAAACACTAAAATATATCAGTAGAGGAAGCTTTCTGCTATAATTGAATACTGGGTCAATAGTGATTTAATCATCTAAGGCACTTAATTATTTTGCATAATTGAGAATCCTGAAGAGAAGTGATTCTAGAATCGGTGGGGTGGCCCAGTGATGTAGGCCCCAGATGCCTTCTCTCTTCTTTTCTCTACCTGCTGGCTGTACTTCTTAGAGGCTTTTTGTCCCATGGTTATATGATGGCTGCCAGAACCTCAGTGTCACATCTCATACAAGGACATTACTGGCAGGGTGAATGAAGAAAGAGGGCTTTCTTTCATTAAGGAGAAAAATAATTCCATAAATCTTCCCTACCCTCTTGGTCAAAACTATATATTTGGCACTTTGCTGTAAAAAAGGCTGAAAAAGTAATTATCTGGCAGAGGGTAATAAGGTTAACATGCATTTATCTGCCCACTTATGATTTTTTTCCCGGGTCTAGGAGAGTTGTTACTAGAACAGAATTACTATATATATTGAATATACATATATTCAAATAAAAGAGGGGTGAAGGGCTTTTGAGTAGGCCACTAATAATAGCTGCTATACATATTATATCAATATGTGTTTAAAGGATTAGGTTTGCCTGAACGTGATACAGACTCCAAATAACTCTGGCTTAAACCAGAGGGAAATTTACTTCTCTTTTGTAAAAGTTTAGAGCAGATAATATAAGGTGTGAGATTTCTTCCAGATTGCCACTTTGTCATCCCTGGAGAATGACCCTCAACACCATGGTTCAGAATGGTGACTGCATTCCAAACAGTAAAATGAGAAAGAAATAAAGTCAATAAGGGGTCTAAGGGCATTTTGATAAGACGCATTGAAGCTGCTCTGAAACACTGTATTCTGCTTTTTTTCCATTGCCTGATTCTTAGTCATGTGACCACAGCCAACTCATAGGCAGCCTGAGAAATGCACCTTTTATGATGGGTGACTCTGTGTCTAGGTAAAAATTAATGCCTATTGAAAGAGAAGCCTTAAGAAGAGTGGAAAAGAGAAACTTCTAGAAGTTTCTGTGTGTTTGGGCATAAGGGAATATTCAATATCATTATTTTTGTAAAAATGGCATCATCCTGTACATATTTATTACTATGTTCTTTTCATTTAAAGGAATCATTTTAGGACAAGGCATATGAAAGCTGTGAGAATTCACACATTTCATTTGTTCAATTTATCTTTAAATTTTTTCCAATTTAGTGTTCTGGTCGAGACTAAAGAAAACATTACTGAAGGACACTGGGTTTTTCTGTTGTAGACATTTAAAAAAATATTTTGGAAATCATCTTTTTGGGCATTTTAATAAAAGATATGAAAAGAAGGATTGAAAAGTTTTTTAAAGGTCTAACACTAGGTCTTTTAATATATAAAAGCTGTGTGTGAAATCCTGTTACTATAGTATAAACTGTTGAATAGAGAAATGCTTTCTTTTTAAATTTTTCTTTCTTTATTCTTTTTGAATGATTACTAGACACCAGATATTAAGATTTCATTGAATAGATTTGTGTACGAGAAGAAAAGCCATTGTAAGCTCTTTTATGTGTTATTTTTTTTTTGAAGTTGCTTCTGCATAGATTAAATTTTCTATCCAAGCTTAAAGGTAAAATGCAAGCTAGTAACATAATTATTTTTTGTCTGGCCTGGTCACAGCCTACTGAAGGAAGCTCATTCAAACATGGGCTTTTTAATATTTCTGGAAGAAAATAAAAGCTTTCTCTGTTGTTCATATATATAATACCATGCCACTGCATCTTTATTAATCCTGGCTTTGTGAAATGAAGTTTTAAAATCTACTAAGTATTCTCTATGTCAAAGAATTGCTCTAGTAGAAAGAGATAAGACAATTGTTTTATTACTCAAAGATCATGTGCCTATGTACAATCTGTTTTTGATCTCTCTGTTATTGCTTCATTAGCAGAATGCTTGCTTTCAAAGATAAATGAGTCCAATTTTATAACTTCTGTCTACCAGTCATTTCTTTGAGTGATGCAGGCAACCAGCTGTCTGAGAATCTATTATTGAGGCTTGGCTTCTGCATGCAACATGACGTCTTCCTCTTAATACTGTGTAAGTCTACAATATTCTTGAATTCCTTAATCGCTTCATTATTCCATGTTGCTAAGCAGTCTGCATCTGCTGGCTGCTGAAAAGAGACTTTGCTTTATATATTTTGCACTACAGTTAAATAGGCCCGGATTTTCGTAACAACACCGATGGTGTGGCATAAACACGAAGGTCACATGGATGGTGGTAAATTTGGACTCTGCTTTGAAATAAGATTTTCGAAGCCTCTCTCAGTGGCAAAGTTTGATGTGAGTTTACTTGCAATTTTTTTCCTGACAGTCTGTTACTGCACTAAAATATTAATCATTTATACTATACCGTATGTGGTACATTGTCCTAAGTACTTTGAGAGATACACAGAACAATAAGAAGTTTTTGCCCCATTCATTCATCCTAACTCATGATGTCATTGGGTTGGATTATAGTAGGCATTTCCCTTTTGTGTCCAACACCACCTCCAGTATTTATAGCCTCTTCTCCCTCATGAGATTGCATATATCTCCCACTAAAGAAACCCCCTTCCCAGCCTCCTATGCATCTTGGCCTGGCCCTTGACCCAACTCTGACGAGCAGACACAGATCCCCAGATGTGGGAGGAACCATTCAGAATGCATATTTGTACAGCTAGGCAGCTGCATCCTCTTTTCAGAAGCAACAGGCAATAATGATGAGGGTGTGGCAGGAGTACCTAATGGCTAGTGTTGCTATGGTTGGTGGAATTACCTAAGGTGACTGCATCCAGGGGTGGTTGCTATGATGTATTCATGAGACAAGTTCTATAATATGAATTTGGGCATTTCCCTGGTTGGAAGGTCTCTATAGTAGTGGGCTCTTTTGGATTCTATCAGTTACTCAAAATATTTAATATAGTAAGAATTACTTTCTGTTGATTATAACTAAGGCTAAAAGTGATCATATCTTTAATGAACAATGAAAGAAAATGAAATCCAAAATTTTGAGTAGACATATAAATGTAATAGAATAGAGATAGGCAGGGGCTCAAAAAGATAGGAAGGTTTTACAAAAGAGATAGTTATTAAGCTCTGGAGTCTCAGTTAATTCAACAAATACTATTAGCTGTTAATATATACCAGATATCGTATTAAGTACATGAGATTAAAAAGTGGGAAAGCATGACACAGTTCTTGCTTTTATGAAGTTTACAATCCCATGAAAAAAAATTATTCTTCATTAAAACAGTTCCGGCAACAGCTCTGGTGGGGGAATAAGAGAATACAAAGTGAATTTACATTAAGGACACTTGTGTGTTCCAGAGCAGTCAGGTGTGGCTTCCCAGAGGGGTTCTTTGAAAAACAAATTGAACTCTGTGTAATCTAAAGCTAACTGATGGAGGAGAGTTTTTTGGGTAAAGAGTGTCCAGGTGAAGACTTCAGAATTTGTAAAAAGTTTCACAGTGAGAGAGAATATAGTACATTTTAAAAACCAAAAAATTTTCAGTGCTGTCAAAATGTAGAATATAGAAGTGGAAAGTGGCTAAGATAATCTGGAAAAGAACCAAATATTTTTTTTTTCTGTTTTGCTTTGTTGGTTAGAGAGAGAGTTTATTGAGATTAGTGTTTATGAAAAGTAAAATCAAGCTTGAGAATAATATGTAATTATGGTGCTAATATTATTCTTTGCAAATAAAGATGATTACTATGCTGGTCCTTCAATATACCCTATTAAGTCCCGATATTCTTTATAATCTTGAATTACAGCTTTATACGGGTTTAAGTCTGGATAAAGAATTGATATAATTATCTGAAAATGAATCATTATAAACAACCCTGAGTCAAACTAGTTAAAGTAGTACAGTATTGTACAAATAAGATGGTCTTAACATGCTTTTGGAATAGATGGAGGACTGACTAACAAAGTTTGGGAATGTAGATTTTCTTATCCCAAAATAGTCGGATATCTTTACAATTTGTGTGATGACGTACTGAACCAGAACAGGGCCAGTAGCAAAGTTCAAAGGAATAAAGAGAGAAAGATATATTTAAGATATATTTGGGAGAATATGGTCATTGATTAAAAAGATAAGTGAGGTTAAGAAGGGGATGCAATCAAGATGTTACTCCTTCATTTGAAAGGTGCAGATTTAAGGTACCTAAGTTTGGTCTTTCTGTCCACCTATGATGTAGTACCCAGCTGGTATAAGTAAATCTCATAATGTTTCTGTTTATCCATATTATAATTTAATTTTAAAAGTGCAAATACTTTTAAAAACACAGAAGTATATCTGAATCTGTTTCTCTTTTTTGTGGCCTAGCAAAACTTCAGATAGTAGACTCAGAAAACATTTATCTAATGTCTATGGCAAAATTTGAAATTTTGAAATTAGATAATACTGGGTTTGAATAACGTTTAGGCATATATTTGAAGCATTGTATGTGATTTATTTATGGTATATAACTAAAAACTGATAATTTATACTGATAGCACTTTGCATTTCATTACTTAATTTTATACTCACCAAAACCCTGTGAAAGGCAAAATTATTGCCATTGTGGAAATGAGAACACACTGGCTCATAAAGATTCAATAACTAACTATAAGTTCATCCAGGCTGTGGACAGCAGAACATGGACAGTTTGGCTTTTCAGGTCCTCATTCAGAGACAATTAAAAGAGACATTTTTTTCCTCACATAGTTTTCAGAAGGTCTACAATACACTGCATAAGTGAAAGATTCTAGAATTTATAAAGAAGATTGAGGGAGACCAAAGTTTTACCACCCTAAAATATGCCTTTGTTATATTGATTTTAAGTTGGTTATTAAGAAACAAAAGACTCAGAAAGAACCTGTGAACCTCCCGCTTCCTGTCTAAAGGAATTCAGATTTTAAAAACCCTGTTTCAGGAAGGGGACCATAGCATATTCACCTTGCACATATGGGACAGACAGGAAAAATCTAACAAGCCTATTTCCCCCTGTGTCCCATTGTTTCTGGATGGCTCTGTAAGATTTGTTCTTTTTCCTACCTGTGAATTGCCTACTTTCGCTTGGGCATCCCAGACCCCCACCCTCCTTCTCCTTTGACCAGAATGACATATAAGCCTCCACAGCCCAATGCGTTTTGAGTTTCATATCTTATGACACCCTCAGCATGTATGTCTGTAATAAACTTTGTATATGTTCTACTGTTAAGTCTATCTCTATTAATCTGATTATTAGTCCAGCTAGAACTTAGAAGGTGAGAACTTAAAAAAGCTTTTTTTTTTGGGGGGGGGGGGGGGCAGTGCCTCCACAAGGTATATGAACTGCTAACTAGGTAACAAATTAATTAAAATTTGGAAGGTCATGGTAATTGTCCTTAATGTATATACTAGCTATCTCTATTCAAGCAAAGTAAAATAGAGATTTAATCACTGTCTCTCAAACATTATTCATTAAGAACCATTTAGATCATCTGGGCAATATTCCAATAAATCTTAGAGTTATTTTAAATTTTATTTTGGCCTGTATTGCTCCTTTTTGTACTCGAAGGTGAAGACATTATTTTCTACTATTTTGTGTTTACCTGAAGAGCTTGTACAACACTGAGTTAATTGCACTCAAAACTATTAGGAGCTCAAAAATGCAAATGAATGAAAAATAACTTTCAAAATTCTTCTAAACTTAGCTCTAAAAGGTAACTTGCTGAGAAAATGCATATAGAAGTGGAATGACGTTATTCAGCTCTGTGAGGTGCTGGCTGGAAAACTACAATGTAATGGCTTAAAGGACTGTATTTGTTTATAGATGGAGAATTACAAGTAACTCTAGGGGCTGCAATTTTATGAAAATATTCATTTCTATAGGTCTCCTGGTTGGCCTACTTACATATGTAAAACAGGTTCTTTTGGCACAAGTGCCAGAGAACTGATTATAAATAAAATATGACTGTTAAACCAGATATATAATTACTAATGACTACAGTTGGCTTTTGTCAGGTTTAATTAGTTTGAAGAATAATTTTGCTTCAAAAATCTTATGAAATATAATCCCTTGTACAAAAGCTAATTAATTTTTATTTTCTAAAGCACATAATTCAATAATGGCTAATCAGATACAGAATGTGAATATTATTATGTTAAGAAACCACACACGCATACACAAACATATAGCTTACATGCATATATGTTTATTACATAGTTTCTAAATGATCTAAGGAGCCAAAGCTTATTCTACATATGTTATCAAGCCGAGAACTGAAAGAGCATCTTGTTATATTATTCCTTAACTGGGACTAGAACGTTGGAGACTTTGAGAGAGAATTTATTTGGGAGAAGCAAGTCTTATTTTCCTGGATGGAATATTTTAGAAACAGCATGTGTTATGACTGTGTTATTTCTTAGAAGTATCATTAAATACTGTAGGCTTACTTGAATTACTGAGATTCAGGAAAAAAATTCCATAACTAGTGAGTCAGAAAGCTTGGCTTTTCCTGAAAAATGATTAAATAAGAGGGAGAAGACTGTCAGCTAATGAATTGGCTGGACTTTTATGAACATTACCTTGAAAGGCCATGACAGGAGACCTGAACTTAGAACCATTTCAATCCAAAACTAATTTCCTCAAGTGAGCAGTAAGAATTTTCTTTCTTGTAACAATTTAAAAAGGAATGACAGAGAGGAAGGAAGTAGTTTTATCAAATGAAGGGCAAGGAGCCTGATTAAACATACTTCCCTGTTCCCCATGACATTAGACCTTTCAGAAAGGGTAGGAGAAGTTTTGGGAAGGGGATAAGAAAGAAGAAAACGTTAATAATTCTCATTTTTGTTTTCCAATATTTATTTTTAAATGATCCTAATTCATTTTAATAGAATAAAATAATACACGGTGACATAGGAGCTATTTTAAAAACAGTGTAGAATAACCACCAATGAAGACTTCTTTAGTGTGGAGACTTTTGTTTATTCATGAGTCACTTTCTTCTGAATAAACAACCTTGGTGCTTCTTTGATCCATTCTAGAAGCTCTGATATGATTGTACCATCCAATGGACATTTTTTAAAAAAATGCCACTTAACTGTATATTTATGAACAAGATGAGATAACTCAAAGATGTTATAATACCAAGATTCATGTACAATGATAAACATTGTTACTACTTAGAGCATTTATCGAGAAGATGAAGCTGTCATTCTTTTTTGAGAGCAAATTAACTCAGTTTAAATGCCCTCTGAATATTCTGTAAGGCCCCTTGTTTTGGCCCTATTTCCTCACTCTATTTCCTGTAGTGGTGACAGCTATACCAAAAAATCATTACCCAGGGTTTTAATTTTGCTATCCATAGTCAAGAATCATCTCTTTAATTGTGTAAGCATTCTGCCAAAACACAGGAAGGCAGCTTCAGGCTGGGAATACACTTTCTCTCATGGATTTTGCTTAGCTTGTCCAGGCTTATAAACTCTTAGGGTTGTTTCTTTTGTGACTGCTTTCCCCATGAGGCCTCCACCCAAGACAGTCATGAAAGTATCAAGAGGTACCAGAATAAACATGACTTTCCTCATAAAAATTACATTTTCTGAAAACAGACACAAGTATGAGATATTATTTCTACATCTTATTAAAAACAAAAAGTTGTATAGAACACCCTCTTTTTAATAAGTGGTACTTTTTACTAAATCTGAAACTAAAACTGACAGCTCAGAATATCCTAACTACGGAAGATAAATATTTTGATATCGTGATTTATAATGTGAACAGAAAAGGGGATCTATGGAAGGTAACCTCATAGAGTGATCTGATCATGAATTCCTAACTGTGCAGATAGGTCATTGTGGATAGTCATACTCCAGGCCTATAACTTCTTTTGTAAAAGGTATCTTTGCTGTAAACCAGCCCTGTCCATTGGTTCTGCGCATCTAGGTCAACTAAACTTTGAAATGCCTTTCTTCAGACTCCTCCTTCTAAATCCTGACCACCCTTAAGAGAGCACATAATCTTAACTATTTTATAATCCGATCCCTACGTTCCTTTCTCCCCCTTTATGTAATCTTCCTTATCCTCCCCACCCACTTAAGTCCCAAGGAATAAAGGGAGCTTAAATTTTTCATTTCTTTGAAGAATTTTTCTCAGTGTGTTGAGGTATCTCTCTTTCATTCAAATACATTTTAATAAAAATTCTCTACAGATTAGGACATTCTTATATCAACAATAACAAGAAATATATACTTGGTCTTCATCCCTGTTTCTGGCACAGACCTCCTAACACCCTTGGAATTTTCTAAGTGATAAGATCAATAATGATGTCTTCTGTTATATTAATGAAGTGACTTTTTGGAATGTGCCTAGGATAGAGTCTGATTGCCAGGAGAACCAACCATGTGATTAGAGAATTACAACTTTAAATCCCACTCCTTTGACCTGCTGGGAAAGGAGAGAGGATGGATTGAGTTTAATCACCAATCGCCAATGATTTAAATCAATTATGACTATGTAATGAAACCTCCATAAAGACATGAAAAAGACAAGATTTGGTGAATACATGGAGATTTCCAGGAGACTGAAGCACCTGGAAAGAGCGTGGAAACTCCCACCCCTTCCCCACACCTTGCCCTGTGCATCTCTTCTATCTGGCTATTCCTGAGTTATATCCTTTTATAAGAAACTGATGATCTAGTAAGTAAAATGTTCCTCTGAATTCTGTGAACTGTTCTAGTCTTGTTGTGACCGGAATAACCAGACTCAACCCGAGTGCTCTGATATTAGAGGCAGTTTATTAGCCGGCAGCTGTCCTTCCAAAGGAGCAGCCCCAAAACATAAAGATACAAGGGTTTTAAGCCCAAAATCTCATTCTTCATTCTGTCTAAATCACAAAGGTTTAATATTTCTTCTATTCTCTACCTGTCAACCTAAAGGTGGGTTGTGCAAGTGGGGGTACAGAAGCAGAAAGCGTACTGTTAAAATGTTAGGTTCCCATGGGTAACTGTTAGGTTCCCATGGGCAACTGTTAGGTTTCCAGGAGTAATAGTCAAACAATAACTTTTCAAGCAAGCAGGTGTCCAGAAGCGAGACATGGCGATTAGCACGTAGCCTCTTAACCTTAACCCATTACTACATCTTTGTGACCCTTTCAGTAGCACGTCATCACAGTCTAATGGACTAAACCCATAACTAGTGGGATTTGATACTGTTTCTAGGTAGATGTCAGAATTGAGTTAAATTGTATAACACTCAGCTGGTGTCAAAAGATTGGTTGTTGGTGTGGGGGATACCCCCCCACTCCATTCTACCATGTATACATGGATATTTATTCTTTTTATAAACTTTTTGTTTGTTTACATCTCAGGAATCTTATTTCTGAGATTTATTCTTGATATTATATACACTTATACTTCATCAATCCATTCATTTACATTGCTGTTTGGTATTTCATTACATAAATACAGCATAACTTACTTACCAATGTATACTAGTCAGGGACATAATGCTAATTCCTGTCACAATCTCAACATCACAGGTGCTAAATATAATAGAAGGTTATTTGTCTTTCATTTTGCAATCTGATGTGGATCATTTTGTGAATGTGTTGTGTTCGTTTGGCGGGGAGAGTGAGAAGTGTCTGCTGTATGTAGTCATTTGAAAATCTATCACAATTTGTCATGAGGCTCCTCCGTTCTTCACTTGACTTTAAAGTTATGCCTGCAGCATCCAGTAAGCAGAGAGAGAGAGAGAGAGAGAGAGAGAGAGAGAGAGAGAGAGAGAGAGAGAGAGAAAGAGAGAGAAACGGAGTGTAGAGAAGGCCTCCTTAACTGCAGGAAATAAAATTTTTGCTCACTCTCTTTGATGAGAAATAGTTAACAGTTTCATTTTGATGCAAGGAGACTTGAAAATATAATATGTTTTTTCTTTGTGCTCAGAAGGGGAAAAAAAATGTTAATGAACCCATAGCATTGTTTCTTTCATAGACTTCTCTTCTAGTCACTAGACGTATATTTTATTTTTACTCTCCACTCACACTCTTTCCAATTGAGGCAATCTAAAGTCTTATCGGAGTTAAAAATCCACATCCTTATTCTGTTTTCTTCATGAGACTATGTCTTAAAGGGCTTTGGTCCTTCATAACATTCTCTGTTGTTTCACTGTTTGGTTTCTAGAAGTGATCAGATTTTCTAGTTCTTCAGAGCTCCAAATTTGTTGACCATTCTCTTGCAAATCAGCAGATTCTCTGCTGGGCTTATCTTGTCTCTAATAGTTGCCCTCCTATAACAGTAGCCAACACACACTACTTCTTTTGTTTTCACTAACCACTTTCCACTGTGTGTAACTTTCCTCATCACCCACACCCAGCTGCTCAGTTAATGACATAGTTAAGGATTTGTTAAGGTAACATCTCATTTCGGAGTACAAATTACTCTATTAGTCAGAATAAACTAAGTGTTGCCAAAAAAAGTGAAAATCTCAGTGTTTTAATATGTTTATTTCTTACTCACATCTTGATCTAATTGGGTGTTTGGTGGGTGACTTTCTCTCTGGTACTACAAGGGATCGGCTTCTTATTTCTGTGGCACTGCCATCTTCAACACGTAGCACATGTAGAATGGGAAGATAATGTGGAAGGCTGTATGTGGGTAATTTATCATTTTTTATCATTTCCATCCCAATGCCTATATTTTATTAAAAATATAAGGTGATAAATATTTCTCTGGAAAATATCTTTATGAGTATTTCACATTTTCTTTCTTTATTCATTTGCTTTGTTCCTTTCCTTTCCTTGTTCCAAGACTCCTGGAGTAAGCATTATATCCCTTTTGTATTGAGAAAAAAATTATAATTGAATAACTTGCCTCAGAAATAAAGGAGTAAATTTTGCCAGATGAACTAAGCATTAAATACTAAATTATTTAGAAAGCTACATCTGGAAAAAGCTTTTGACTATTTGGATATTTGAGGTAAAGAGTTCACATAGTTCTTCATTACAGCAGTTCTTGATCTCTGATCTCAGGCTTTAAAAAGGGACATTGAAAAATATTAACAGTGCTAATGCTTTTTGTTATCGTTATGTTGTGGCTTTGTAGATCAGATGTTTAACTGCTTATTTGCTCTGCATTCTTGAATGCTTTGTTTCTATTTTCTTTAGAGAAACTTCACACTTGGTTTAATAAAGTCTTCATTTCAATTATTTATTTATTTATTTATTTATTTATTTATTTATTTATTTATTTATTTATTTTTATTTATTTTCTACAGCACCTGGTATTCCTAGGTGATCTCCCATCCAAGTACTAACCAGGCCTGACCCTGGTTAGCTTCTGAGATCAGATAGGATCAGCATGTTCAGGGTGGCTTGGCTATAGACTTCTTCATTTGAATTTTAAAAATTATTTATGCCCATTGTAATCTTACACAGTGGGAGTTAAAGTAGAAGCTTGGGACATGTGTCTTTTCTTGCGGTCTCACACAAAATGAACATCATTAAGAGAGGGGTGGTGAAGAAAGAAAGCAACCAGGATAAAAAACCATATGGGCAAATTAGCATTTAATTGGAAAGGTACAGGTATAGAAAAATTCTCCTGTTTTAGGATTTTAAAATATGTGTCCTTGATTCTACCTTTTCACTTGGCTTCGCATCTCTCAAAAATTTTATTTTTATTGTCAGCATACAAAAATGTGTGATCTCATTCAGGAATCAGCTTACACTTTGGCAGGCATTGAATATATATTGTTGTTCTTAGTATTGGTCAGAGTAGACATTGTCCTTTGTGACTTATTTTTTATCACAGAGTATAGCAGAAGCAGGATAAAACATGTATACTTATTATGTTTTATGTAGGAATGTGGAAGGATGCAAGGGACCTTGAAAGTGTGATTAGAATTTGCCCCAATCTCATTTTATTTCTTCTTAGGAAACTGCTTTTACTGTTACCTGGGGGAGCTTGCAAGGGCTTGGACCCAAATCTAAACTCAGAAAAGAAGATCCAGCTACAGGAAATGGGAGGAAATACAGAAATAAAAAAACTCTCCAGATGGCAAACATGTTATACTTAATAAATACTTTGGTTTCAGATGCTTATTAAAAGTTCTAAGGTAAGTCTAATGGGAATTTTACGTATGTGTAAATTTTCAGTAGAGTTGGATATTTACTCTTTTTATAATATCCATTATATCTGAATAAAAATAAGGATGAAACCATTAAGATAAAGTAATAAATGTAGGAACAAATCATGGGAAGTTTCACAATAAGACATGAATGTAAAATTAATTTAGCTATTTGCTGACCAAATCAGGCCTCTTGTGTGAGTATAAACTTCTCACTATGAGACTGGAAACATATAACACAGGAGAGTATGATCCTGAAGCAGTTTTACAATGGGGCACCCATCTATTAAGAAAATAACATTACAGAGTATGACTTGAAAGGTAAGACTATTTTAGCTGGCTATATACATACTGTTTGGTTCATAGCTTTATAGTTTTTCTTACAGCAATAAAAATGTCATTAGTACATATATATTTCTCTCTTTGGTATGAATTACTTAAGGCTATGAATCAGTAGTTCTAAGCTTGGTTTTATATCAAGAACTCTTTTGAGACTCTGATGAAAATCATGCAATGCTTCTCCAGGAATATGCATATATTTTCATAGAAAACTCTTTGTAAGCCCTATCCCAGAAGCCTCTTTACAGGTTCCAAGTAGGAAACTACTCTCAGTCATGGTTTTCCTTGTTGGTTTTTGGAGAGTCTGGGAAAAACTAAAGTCATTAGTGTTGCCCAGCTCCACCAATGGCATTCCCTGTTCCTCTCTTAGTGTTGTCTACAGCAAACAATGTGGAGGCATGAAGTCCCTAAAAGTTGCGTTTTTCTCTGGAATAAAAATAAAAAAATCATTTACTCATTTATCCATCCCTTAAACATTTGGTAGATATTTATATAAAAAGCTCTATGATATATAAGGTAATTAAACCACGAAAAGCAGCTCAGAACTGTTCAATACACTATCATTTTATTTAAACCACACATTCCAAATAATAAAAAGGTAAAATTATTTTTACCTGAATAGCATGTTGTATGCAGAATATAATGTAAATTGTAAAATATCCTTCAAATGTTTTTATTCTTATCTTGAAGTTAGGAAACAGAAACCAATGAAGATAATAGAAGGCAAAAAAATTCAGACTTTTATATAAGAAATAGGATATGTAACCTCACAGAGACCCCAAAATAAACCTGATCTAAGGCAGAAAAAAATTGATTGTGGAATTGTTAACCACAAGACTTAATACTTTCTTAATGACAGCCTAAATTGATATTTAGAGGACATCTTATTCAAATATGAAGTTTAGGGAAGCCAATTATAAATATATAGTTTAAAAATACAATTTAGCTGCAGAAAGATGTAGGTCCATGCTCTCACATGAAAGTTATTAGAAAAAAAAAAATCATCCAGGGAAAAATAGGTCAAAACTCCCAGAAACTTTCACACATAGCAAAATGTGTTATAGAATATTTTCTAAGCTAGTGTTAAAAACCTAACCTTGGACACCCAAATTAATTATGGGAAATATCCATTTCTATATGCATAAATTTTCTAGGGCTGCCATGCTAGATTACCATAATTTTTTTTTTTTTTGGTATAAAACAATCAACATTGATTCTTTCATGGTTCTGGAAGCTAGAAGTTCAAAATCAAGATGCCAGCAGGACCATGCTCACTCTGAGGGCTCTAGGGAAGAATCCTTTCTTGCCTTTTTCTAGCTTTTCTGGTGGCCCCCAGCAATTGTTGGTGTTCCATGGCTAATAGCGGCACTGCGCCATCTTCACATGGCCCTTTCTTTGCGTCTCTCTGTTTCTTTTTTTTCGTCTCTTTATAAGAGGCCTACACTAATCCGAGATAATTTAATCTTGAGATCCTACCTTAATTTTGTCTGCAAAGGTCCTTATTCCAAACAAGCTATGAACATTCTGAGGTTACAAGTGGACATAACTTTTGGGGACCACTGTTCAAACCACAACAACAGGTTTATATTGATTGACCTCAGGAAAGAGAGGACAAATATTTTATTTTAAAACTCAGAAATCATTCCTATAAATTGGCCCTCCTGAAGTGTATGTGAAAGTGAAATCACACATGTTTCTATCCTGTAAAAGTTTGAAAATCTTGTCATATAATAATTCATGCACAAAGGCAAAACATGTCTGGATAGATCTTGGCACTAGTAAAATCATATGTGCTTATGATTACTGAAATAGAACTTTCCAGTTGGATTCTACTACACTGTAATTAAAGAGATTATCTAAGCCTGTTTATGTCATTAAAAAATTATATAAAAATAGTGACTGAATCTTGAAAGCAATTTTTGAGATTTGCTTTACTATAAAACGTGAATCCTCTTTTTGTTTAGGTGAGCTAAATTGTGTGATCAAGATGATGTTCTTTTGCAATGACAAATAAACTAGTTGAAAAATGGGAACTTACTGAGTCATACATGTAGCTAAGAATTCCAAGATGGTGGAATTATTTAAAAACACTATGGAGTCAAAGTGTGACATCTTTTCTTGCTCTGTTTCTCCAGCCTATCTCTCCTCCAACCTTTGGTTCTGTTTCCATTGGTTTGTTGGCTTCCTACAATAGACAGGCTTTTTCCATGTGGTAGGAGAAATGATGGCATAGTTACTGGCATCTTCAGGATTATGTCATTCTAATTTAGTGACTCTCAACTGAAGAAAGAGATGGCATCCATTTATATAATTTTATAGAATATTTTTGATTGGTCTGGATTAGCACTTGCTGATTTTTGGACCAATTATATAATCAAGGAGTGGTTGAAGTTGGTTTCTTCAGTCTAGGCTGCTATAAGAAATTAATGTTAACTGGGTGGCTTATAAATAGCAGAAACTTATTTCTCACAGTTCTGGAGGCTGAAAGTCCAAGATCGGGGTGTTAGTATGGTCAAGTTCTGGTGAGGATCCTCTTTTGGGTTATAGATTGCTGGCTTCTTGTATTCTTATGTGTCTGACAGCAGAGAACACGAGCAAGCTCTGATCACTCTTATAAGTGCACTAAGCTCATTCATGGGGGCTCCATCTTCATGACCTCATCTAATCCTAATTACCTTTAAAGGCCCCACTTCCTAATAGCATCACATAGAAAGACATGGTTTCAACATATAAATTTCAGGTGGACACAACATTTGGTCTATAACAGAAGCATAGCGGGATGTCATGGCTGGTAGTCTATAGTGACAGAATAGAGTAAAGCTAAGTCAGCCATGTTGGGATTTAATACATGAAAGTAGATTCTCAAAGTATCAATAATGAACTTTCTAAATGCATGTCTAAACAACTCTGCTGTGATTCCTCTAGCTTAGATGTGACTTTTAAAAGACTTCTTTCTAACACATTTAAAAACATTGCTGTTAAGAGTGGATTAACTGTGACATTTAGAAATGTCAGAGGTAATTTTGGCTATGGCAATATACAAAATACTATTTATTGTGGGCCTGGGTGCTCATGACATTGATAGACATATTTTTTTACCTGACCTCTTGTCAGCAGATAGGTTTTAGCACTGAAGCAATCAGCTCCTTACAAAGCAATTATCATTAGAAAATGTTACTGCATAAATTGTTAGATAAAAGAAGAAAAGAGATCTGATTAATGGTTGATTTTAGGAGAGGAGAGCATATCCTTAGTAGAGAAGAGTGACAAGAATCAAGAACTCATCCCCTGTTTTTTACTTCTGTTGAAGTAACACTATCAGAGGGACTGATGTAAACCATGGAATGGTTGATAGAATTTTTCAAAATTCCAAAGATACTCAAGAAGAAGAGAAACACTTATAACAATTGTTTAAAAATAGTTAATGGTTGATATGTTGTATTTTACACAACTGATGCACTCCAGAACACAGATGTCTAATAACTAGTAACTTTTTATTGACTTCTTCTAGGGACTAGATTCTATGCAAGTACTTCACCAATCTAGTATTAAATCTCCATAACAGTCCTAATATATACATATATAAATGTATATATTAATCATTCTCATTGTATAAATGTGGAACTCAGGCAAATTTTCTGTTTCCCAAGGTCACCCTGCTAAAGTGTAAATGAGATTCATATCAGATCTACCTAACTCCGTTCATCATATCTATTTCTCTGACAGAACATCATTTCCCACTTCACTGAACACCTCCTTAACTTTCAAGATTCAGCTTCATCTTTGCTCTCTGTGTTCTTATCCCTACATTAATTTCTTCTATATCTTCTATATTAATATTTTCTTATAATAATGATATTTTTATTATAGGACTATCTTTTATATTTATCCTTGAGTGTCTTTTGAAAGTAAGTGTCTTTTGTTCTCTATTGTATATCTAGGGTTTATTAAATTTCCTATCTCATAGCAGGCACTTAAAAAATTGTCAAATTAATAGGATGAAGCAAAGATGGACAGATCCAGCTGTAGCTGCTTGGATGATATGCAGTTGGTAGAAAGACCATGATATTCCAGGGATATACTAATGTAATTCAAATATAATGACTCCACTAGACAACTTCTGATTTTGCTTTGTACCATCTTAAAACAGGACTGAACTTTCTCATATTATGTATACACATACAAGCATCCACATGAATCCACATCTACCTCCTCACGCATATCCAGTTGTCTTTTGTAAATCTCTGGAGAGATGATCTGACTGTGTGAAATAGAAGGTATGAAAGGTATGAATGGAACTATAGATTTCTAACTGCTCTTCTACAGGTAGTTAGATTCTGTTTTTTTTTTTTTTTTTTTTTTTTTTTTTTTTTTTTTTTTTACTCTGTTAATAAAACAGCTGCCTTGCATGTCTATACTTCCCAGCTTTCAAAATGTGGGTGACATATTTTTTCTGATATCTTGTCCTCTCCCATTCTCTTTGGCCTTGTAGATTTTAATTAAAAAAATTTCTTCATGAACATTTTAGAACTTGTTTTAAGAACAAGTAGAAAAATGTGTATTAATTCAATTATGCTTAAATGAACATTTTCTGCTTCGATATCTTACCTAATTTTCGCTTTGCCAAATACAACTTCCCCCTAACATTTAGGTAGTTTTAAAATATGTGTTGTTTTCAATAAACTCTATCTGGTTCACAGAGATGAGCATATCATGTGTGGTATGGGGAAGTCAATTTATAAGAACTGATGATTAAATAGTTAATTTTTTATGAATTTGTGAAACAGTTATATGCATAGCTATTATTAAAATTATATTAAGATTATATTATTTAGCCATATTATAAAAAAGAATATTAAAAACAAAGATAATAAAACTTTAATTTTCTCACTTTATTATTTTACTACATTTATTATTATTATTTTATTATTACCAGTGGTTTTGGAGTTATTTACTTTCATTTTATCTTTAAGGTAGAAATACCACACAGTGGTGGACTGCTGTGTATTGGCACAGTGACATCACATTGGCAGCTTGAATGGGTCATGGTGGGAGTATTTATGCCTGAAGAATCTACAAATGATAAAAATAAAGATATATTTTTTTCTCTAGAAACCTGATCATTAAATATTTAGCAGCATGCCACTGTTACTATCTGCCAAGGTCCAGGGGTCAAAGTACTCCTTACCCACACCTATCACCTTTTGTTTAGAGCCTTCCCATAGTCTTGAGGTTTTGTTTCCGTTTCCTTCCTTTTCTCCTTCCTTCATTTCTCTTCCCTCTTTTCTTCAGTTCTTTCATTCTTCTGTCTTGCCCTTACTCATTTTCTTTCCTTTTTTCTTCGGAAGTGAAACTCTATATAGTGGAGTTAACTATTCACTGGCTGAGGTATGACTAGAAATGGCTAGATTGCCTGGAGCCAGAGCATCACCAGGTCTTTCTCCACTGCTGCTACTACCTGCTTAGAAGCAGGATTCCCTCTGCACCCTCCGTCTTGGGTCTCTTGGTTTTATTCTCCAAGGTCACCTAATGTATTTGTGTCAGGTTTCAAATCCGCCTTCTGAGTTGTCCTCTGTCCTCATTGGTTTATGTTGTTTGGGCCTGAACCTTTTCCCATTAGGACCCAGAAAAATAAATAAGCATCTCATGCATTTTTAGACAAATCCTTCTTCAATTACAGAATAGGATGGAAATAATGCTATATGTCTTTTAAAAGTCTTCTTCTGCCAAATTGCACATAATTAATCTACTTTTCATTTTATAAAATAAAACCTTGCCTTGGGTGATCTACCCAAAAGCTTGATCTGTAATTGATATAATTAATCATGATTTCGTTTTATCTGGGTAAAAGAATTTTGCTATAGGTGGATTGCACTTTAGTTTTCAATTAACATGAAGAACAATTGGAGGTAATAAGTGAGACAAGGCAGAAATGATCAGGATATATGTGTATGTGTGTGTGTTCTATATGAAATAACTATTGAAAAAAATACCTTTCCCTGAAGAGATCTATTACTTTCCTTTTCTCAAGTATTAATTATGCATTAGAGTTGACAGACCCATAATTTAAAAGTACTTTCTTTCTCATTAAAATGAAAAACCATTCAGTAAAATATACAGACTTTTAATAATTCACAAGCTAAACAATAAGGGTATCATTGAGATTAATAGAAACATAAACCCTGAGAATTGAAAGGGACCTTGGTCATTAACTAGTTGTAGTAGACATTTTTGGTTATTTCCCACCAGATTTTTTTCCATTTTTCCCTTTCAAACAGACACTGAATTTCACAGGCTAAGAGGATTTGTTGTAAATAACACCATCTGCAATTTGTTGGGCCCTAAATTGTCTAAACCAATCACTTTAACCTTGTCTTCCTTGCTCAGTGCTTGACTTGTTTTCTAAGTTGATGATTGGGAGAAGATAAACTCGCTTATCCTCTGAAGTTGAATTATACAAATGTAATACCTGGAATTCCCCAAACCATTTTCTACTATGAGGGAGACCAACCTGAGATAAATTTGACACAGAGAAAAAGGCAGTGCAAAGACAAGGGGAGCCAGATCTCTGATCAAATTACTCCTAAGGGCTACCTCATATTTGGAATTTTCAGTCATGAGAGCCAATGCATTTCTAAGTTTTAAATTTTAATCCATTTGATTTCAGTTTTATGTTACCTACAAGTGAAAAAAATTCAA
Source organism: Macroglossus sobrinus (assembly GCA_004027375.1). Lineage (NCBI taxonomy): Eukaryota > Metazoa > Chordata > Mammalia > Chiroptera > Pteropodidae > Macroglossus > Macroglossus sobrinus. The sequence continues at coordinate 22,290 of PVKZ01005111.1, forward strand.
ATAATACTGTCTTCTAATTCTCTTTCTCTAAATGAAGAAATTTTGATTCCGAACAATTTAATATCAATTGCTAAGGGCTCTGATCTATGACTTGAATATTCATTTGTTGCACTCCTACTATGTGCTAGATTCTGTATCTGGTTCTGTTTCTATAAAATACATATGACATGTTCCTGCTCTTGAGGAAGTTAGGTCCAAATGGGAGAATATACATGCATTAATTATGTTACAAGGTGAAAAGTGTTTATACTAGAGGCACAGTGTGATGTAGATGCATCAAGGAAGACAGCAACAGCTCTGTTTGGGGTTGCAGGTAAGTAGGAATGTCTCAGATGAAGAAGAAAGGGTTGGACATATCAGGAAAAGAGGACTTGCTTACCAGATTAAAAAGCCATAAAAATGAATATTATATCTAAGGATACCTTAATACATGACCTGAGTGTACATTAGATGTGTGGTAGAGAAAGGAATAGGGAATGAGTTGGACATATTACATGCAAAATGTTATTGATTTAAAAAATGCAGATTTCTTTTTAGCAAACCTTAGTTTTTCTCTTAAGCATTCTATCTAGGTGTTTATATAGATTAAAATAAGTCTACTCTAAGGGAACTAGCTGTTCTCTATGCAGATGAAGAATCAGTGTTATATTCTCTCTTTTTAGCAGTAAATTAACAATAAATTTAAAGAAAAGTAATAAAAAATGTTTTGTATTTTAGCTTAGCATTTTGAGATACTGCAAATAAACTAATGGTACCAGAGATTAGTGCTATAATGAAACAAGCATAGAATGAGAAATTGTGTGTTCACTCTCTAGGTCTCTTTTTATTTAACATTCAAAAAGACATTTTTTGGGGATGGCTCCATAGTGTAGTGCTTAGCACATCTGCTTTACACTCATAAGGTCCTGAGGTCGCACCCCAGGTGGAGCCATGGACCATACGCAGGGTTCACCCGGGCCCCTGGGTATCCCCACCCCACACACCTGCCAGCGCGTCATGAGACGTGAGTACATGGGAGGAGACGCCCCTGCCTTCAGAGATTCAGTACTTAAGGAAAGATGGCAACATCCTTAGGTCAGGGGTGGAAGTGGCAGGGGGGAATTAATTATTTAAAAAAAAAGGCATTTATTGTCTCTGAATATCATCTCCTGTTTCTATAGAAATGAGGTAGTTGTCATCTATTTTCTGAGATACCATTTTCATTTCTAAAAATATGTCATATTTTGTTATAATTGCATGCTTTTAAAAAACTCCAAATGTGATTTATTTTTTTAAAAATTACTTTTGTACTTATTTGATTAAGAATTTTTATGTCAGTGTTCAGAGAGGAGATGTATGGAGTAAAGAAAGATGGCTTAAACATTAGTAGATTCTTAATCTACTCATTGATTGTTCTAATTGATATCGTCCCTTTATGTCTTCTTGTGATAGAATGATGCTATGAACTCTTCCAAAATAGTGTATATACTTTGACATATTGTAGGGATTGATTTAAGCTGAGTGCTCATTGGGCCCTCTCTAGTTTCTTTTGAATTGTAGTCAATAACCATGGAACAGAATAAAACTAACTTAACTGCTTTGCTCAGAATTGTCGTAGTTCTTCTTGGTAGGGAACAAACTTCACATCCATTCTTCACTTTCTCTCTATTAATGGATCTATAATTTATTTGGAGTTGCAATGAATTCAATTAAAAGTCAATATTTTCCAGTTTGTTTGCAGCTAGATGTGGCTGTATGGTTAAGTTTCAGCTAATGAAATATAAGTAGAATTATATAGGATTTCTCAGAAGTCTTAAAACAGGAGGTTGTATACTTTTCTTCCTCTCACCCTCCTGCTGTTACCTGTAATGTGGCTGGAGCTTGAGTCACCATCTTGAATAAAGAGTAACAAGCTAAGAATATTAAAGGAACAATATAAGAAACCTGGATCCCTATATTACTTATCTAAAGATTAATTTTTTCTGAAATAGAAAAAAAACTACCTTGTTTAAACCATTTTGGGTTTTCTGCCAAATGTATTCGAGTCTAAAGCTTAATTAGTACTGTGGGAGATTCAACACCAAATTCAATCTTTTTTTTTTTGTATCTCTAAAGTCTGTTCTTGTCTTTCTCCTCTTTATCTTAATCTTCCTTGCTACCACCACTACCATCACCATCTTTAACATGACACCTTTACTAATTACCTAGATTATTTCAATGGTTTCTAACTAGTCTACAAGATCCAGTCTAGATTTCTTCAATCTGTTTTCCATACTGTGGCCTAATTAATCAATGTTTTCAGAATATAAATTGGGTCAAATTATTACTCACTCTTCTTCTAGAATAAAATCCTTCAGGAGTACTATGGTTTGAATGTTTGTCTCTCCACAAAAATATGTTGAAATCCTAACCCCCAAGACAATGGTATTAGGAGGTGGGGGTTTTGAGGGTGGAGCATCTGAGTCTGTTTTAGTTTAACATTCAAAAGCAGTAAATTAATAGGAATGGATAAAAATGAGGGTGAAGCCCTGATGATTTGGATTAGTGCCCTTATAAAAGAGATCCCAGAGAGCCAGCAGCTCCCTTCTACCATATGAGGTTACAGTGAGAAGATAGTGAGAAGATAGCTGTCTAGGAAGTAAGCTCTCATTGGACACGAATCTGCTGGTGCCATGATCTTGGACTTCTCAGCCTCCAGAACTGAGATATACATTTTTGCTGTTTACCATCTAGTTTAAGGTATTTTTTTGTTATAGCAGCATGAATGGACTAAAACAAGAAGTTTTTCAAAGACAATGAGGATAGAGACCAAAACATTTTTTAACATAGTTTGCATTAGTTTTCTAGCACTGCCATGAGAAAACACCACAGAATGAGTGGCTTAAACAACAGAAATCTATTTTATTACAATTCTGGAGGCCAGAAGTCCAAGACCAAGGAGTCAGCAGACTTAGTTTCTTCTAAGGCTTCTCGTCTTGGCTTGTAGATGGCTGTCTCCTCCTTATGTCTTTACATTGTTTTCCTTCTGTGCATGTTTGTATCCTAATCTCTTCTTATTAAAGTCACTAGTCATATTGGAGTAGGGCCCATCCCAATTACCTCAATTACCTCATTAATGGCTCTAGCTCCAAATGTGGTCATATTTTGAGGTACTGGGGGTAAAGACTTCAACACATGAATTTTGGGGAAGCGCAGTTCTGCCATTAATAATGTCCTGTAATGTTTGGCCTTAGTCCTATGTGCTTGTAAACCTTTGAAGCCTCCATGCAAAGAACATCAGGAAAACTTATTTATCATACAAACTTTTTGGGCAAGGCAGAGCAACACCATGACAGAGCCTCAGTGGTGTCTCAAAAGGAAAAGTTCTAAAAGAGTACTTATAGGGTGGTCTGGCAGGGATTGGTTAATGACTTGTAAACCAGGCAAGTTGCTGAGACAATCAGTGTATCTTTTGTGTAACAGGGTTTTTTTATGATTTGGTATTGAAAGTTAAAGTATTGAAGTTTTTAAAAATTTATTTTAATTTAATTTTTTTTGCTTATGTTACACATCACAGTTAGGTATAGTTTAAATGTTCTGAGATTCATGGTAAAGTTTTTCTATTTGCGATTTCTGTGTTTTGTTTTATTTCATTGTCCTTCTCCACTTCTGGTCATTCTTTAGCCTCAACTGAAGAAAAAGTAATTTCCTTCTGGATATGTAATTAATCCAATTTATACTGCTATTCAATGGGCTGTGAGTTATTTTGATATTTTCTAGTGTTAGAGTTTCTAACTCTTTTTGTTTAATAATCATTTGGCATGAGAGTGGTGACACTCACTTATAGCAACACAAACACTAGGGACAAAGATTCCTATGAGAGTTTGCAAAGCACTATGAAGTCACAATTATAGAATTACAAATACAGGTCATAAAATCATGGCCCATATTTATTTGGATCTTCCTTATATAAACAAGTAGCTTTTCTCTTTCATTTGTATATTGATTTTCAACTTTGCCTCTGTCTAAAGATTCAGTCCCAAGTCTGGTATTTGTCAAGGATAAGGGTCTTTGGAGTAGAACAACTGGCAATTTAGAATTTTGACATAGTAGAGAAGGAAGAAAGTGGCAACGGGGATAGGTCTAGCTCTATCATTCACATGGCTATAAGCTGGGTGTATCACTGGGTTTCTCTTATGAAGTAATATAATCTTCTTCCTAAAAATGAGATTTGCAGGAATCTGCAAAATGATTTGTAAAAATCTACTTCCTATTGAAAGACGTTATTACTAGTATAATTTAACATGATGCTGAGTGGGATTCTTAAATTTTAGCTAATGTCCAAGGTGAGGATAAGGGACAACAAGCATCCTACATTCTGATAAAAGCCACCCTCAAGTCTAAAAATTGGGGCCAGATGTCATCTCCCTGGTGTTTATCATGGAGGAGGCCTAACTAGAGCTCTTCACTCTGCACTTCTCCCACATCTATCGCCAAAACATTTCAGGGAAAGTCTGTGCAGGGGAAAGGGGTGATGCCAGAATACACACTTCAGAAGAGTGTACAGAGCTTATGGAGCAAGCTTCTTTCCATTTTGGAAGCAAAGAACTTGGGCTGAAGGTCTAAGGAAAATCTGCTGAGTGTGATTGGGGATGCCTGCAAGAAACAGAATCCGGTAGATCATTTGACTATATCTCATCGGCTTAAGAAGTGGCCTGGTTGATCTATCTTTGTATCTATTTGTTTGGGAGAAAAGAGTATTGGGAAGAGAAGGAAAAGGGGCAGAGCTGTAGTAGCAAAGATGTGTGAGTTCCTCATAAATCTGATGAATAGTGCAGATGATAGACAAGCTCAAGCTCTCTTACCAGCAGTGCACAAAAGAGGACAGACTACCAGGCTACAGGAGGATAGCTGGGTTCAAGACTGAGAGGTGACTGAGGAAGGTGACCCAGAAGCAGATCTTATTCAGGGAATTCTGTAGTGGGGACTCCCTGCAGTTTTGCAGTCTTCACATGCAGCCCATGTGAGAGTCATAATGTGAACACTTGTCATCTAGGAAGTGGAAAAAATAGCTGTCAGTGTCAGTCCACAACACCAATGACCTACAGTCAGAGTCCTATGATCTCATCCAGGCAAGTACAGGACATTTGAAATTTCCCAGGATTCTCCTAACTGCCTCAATAATAAATACACTTAAACCTAGAAAGGAAGAGGAGGGTGAGGAGTGGTAAGACTAGACCATGCCCTTCTTTCCATATAGCTCATGTGGCCGCAAGACTCAGGAGGAAAGAGAAAGCATGGAATTGGATATGATTTTGGAGTTTTAAAACAGACAGGACAAAGTCTGGGTAACTAAAAGTAACTGGAGAAGTACGAAATACTTAAAATGTAGTTAACAAAATGGAAAGAAGGATTTGTCAATGGAATTTTAATCAGAAATCAGAAAAAAATTATTTATTTTTATACCTTCGAGAGTTGAGAATCAACATCCTAGTTGCACAAACCCCTTTTGCTTTGGTTTGTGGGAGTCAGCTCATCCTTTCTTATCTTAACACGTTGTTCGACATGCCTGACACTGTGCCCAGCACTGTTGCAGACCTGTCCCACAGCAAACATTGACCTGTGGCTGATGTGCCTTTTTGCATTTCATGGTTCCAAGTTGTGGTAGAGTTTCTGGCTGTACAACTTATGATGGAGTTTAGGAATAATGTTCTTGCCCTAGTCTACCTTATTTTCAGAAAACCACCTCAGCACCACCTCTCGCAGAAGAGTAATGAGAAAAACTGGCAGACGTATTTTATCTAACAATTATGATTGATCTTTATAGTTTACATTTCATGTAAGCTTTGTCTTGCAACTGCTATAAATCCACGAGCAACCCATTTCTTCTTAGTCATACATAAGATATGTTTTGTGCTAAGAGAAAGATTTCATGATATTGTCTCTAAGTCCTAGAAAACATAATTTACCTACCTGGAGCCTGGCACTTATTTTAGGGAGCCATTGCTCTCTTGCCTTTTCTTTCCTTTGGGCTTTGATTTTTGAATGCTAGCGGTTTTATACTTTTAGTTTTGAAATCTTTCTTATTGACAAAGAAAAAAGAATAAAAGTGAAATGTTTTGCTTTTCTACTGCCACCCATTAGTAGGATATTATTTGTCCTCAAAGTAGATCTATTCTTCTCTTATTCTTTTCCTGTTTCTAAGCATGTTAAAAAGCTTTGTTTTTATGGCCTTGAGCTTTCTTTCCAATCAGCTCATTATGGCTTTAGTCTTTTTGTGACAGTTTTTACAGACTGATACCATACTTTAATATTTATCCTTTGATCTGCACTCTGTTTACTTTTATACTTTGGTATAAAGACTTTAAAAATCCAAAGATGTTGGAATTCTCATATGAATGCTTTGTTTTTGCTTTTCTCAAATGCTTAATTAGCCATTTTATAGTCAGGATTTCTTGGTTAGCTGTCCGACTTCCTTAGGCTGTATTATCTTTTACAGTCTCAGCCCCTGACCACATCTGCCTCCCTATCTATCATGGCCCTTAAGATGCCACTATTACTTTCTGACAAATTAAGATTGCTTATTGAAATGGGCTGATTTAATGTATAAGTTTTAACAAACAAGCATATGTAATGCAGTTTTGCAAAATAGTTGGAACTCACTAGATTTGTAAAAATGTGTCACTGCCCCCTGTTCCTGAGTCTTCTAGTCTCCAGCTCATGTTCTCCACTTCTCTTGGAGAAGAAGACTCCCATATACATCTCTTTGGATAGCATGGCTGATACAAGCAAATCTATGCAGAAGACAAAGAAAGTTGTCAAAATTAGGGATAGAAAATGGACTATAGACATTTAAGCAGAAAAATTATATTACAAAGGTTGTCTTGGAATGAGTTTATATCAGCAGCTTGGAACATGGTCAGCTGTGAATGGGAATTGGGAATGCAATGAGGCAGAGAAAGTGGCCCCTTGGGGAAGCCATGACAGTTCAGGTATGTGAGGTGATGGAACCTTTGGTAGAGGGAATGATTGAAGAGAAAGAGAGGCCAGTCTGAGGCAGCAACAGAACAGCAAAGAGAGTGCAGCTGAATGTTGGCAACACAGAAGTAAGAAAAGCAAATATAATACCAAAGAAAGACAGGTCTGAGCAGAGAGGAAAATTGCAAGTGCATATTTATTTAAAGAAGAGGAAGTGATACATAGAAATATTAGTTTCACAGGCCAATAAGATATATTTTTAATGTATCTGTTAGTATATAGTCCTTTTTTATTCATTCTGTTTCTGATATTCAGGAACACTTTATGTTGGGATACTTCATTGCATAGAGAAAAATTTACATTATCATTTTTTTATGATGCGAAGTGCTTTCTAATCATAAATAAATGGTTTATGTTAGACTCAGTGACAGAAGACGTTAGATGACATAAAAGAAGCAAAACAGGCCAAGAGAAAATTAAATAAATTAAGCAAAAGCAAAATGATCTATCCTTAAAAATTTTACCTCTTAGAAGAAGATCAAAAAGGATTGAAGAAGATTAAAATAAACTGCTGCTACGGCAATTCTAATTTCTAGGCAAATGTGACTTTTGAATTACAAACTTTTCCATGAAATAATCTACATGTGAATGAATGCTGGGGAGATATTAATAAAACTATGATTTTAATTAAATGTGAAGGGTTAAAACAGAAAATTTGCTTATAATCCAGACAATTTAATATCACTAATTTTACAAATATCAATAAGGATCACAGATATTAATAAATATAAAAGAACACATAATTTTCAATTTCTGTCAGAACTTATATTATAGTTAATATCTTTCAATAATAGCAGAGTATAATAATATAATCAAAGACAGCCAACACAAACAAAAAGCCATGTTATACTTTTTGTTATATATGTTATACTTTCATTTATTAAAAACTGTATGTAGAAGTCCTATATACCTTTTCATCATCCTGTATACCTTTTAAAAACCCTTCTAGAACAAGGAAAACTAGAAAGAATGTCCCTGCCTCTCCAGACAGTTGTTCAAATGCTATGCCACTGATGCCAATTTCATCATAATTTCCTGGTGTGCTTTTTAAATAAGCAGATTACTAGTGACACCACAGATCCACTGAATCAGAATTTGGAGCTTGAGACTAGGTACCTGCCTCTTTAATAAGTGTTTTTGATAATTCTTATGCTCCCTTATGTTTGAGAACCTTCGTTCCAGAAATCCACAATATCTAACATGAGCAATGATGAACATACATGAATAGGCAATAAAAGAGTGAAGAAGATCTTTTTACAGGCAATAAATCTTTTTTATTACATTTATAGCTTAGCCCAGGAATGAGCCCATAGTATATGCTTAATATTTGTGAGTAATTAATTAGATGATGTATGTATTAGAATACTAAATCACCATGGTGATCTAAGTATTTGTAATTTTTAAAGCAATATGTTTAATTATTTTGATTATAAAGAAAGGAAATGCTCATTACTTTTTATTTTTGCTATGTGCCATAAACAAGTTTGGTTTTCATGATTTTAATATGATGAGAAATAAAACATTGAAATGTCTTGTGGGAGAAGGAATATATATAGGACTTAAAAAACGCCTAAGATTGACTTTTAAAAAAGTGAAGAAAATTCATAATTTACCCAAAATCCTTTCTATGCTCACTGATATCATCTTTAATCTCATAAACTGCTCTAGCCTCTGGAAAAGAGAGGGCAGAAGATGTAATAAATAATCCATTAATCAATTGAAACTCCTAAAATCCAACTAAGAGTGATTCTGCTCCGATAAAATAAAATAAAAATTGATTCAATTTGTTAAAGCCTTATGTCTGTTAGAAATACATTCAGTAGAAAACAGAGGCTTAATTAAATAGGGTTTATTTTTCTTACCTAACAAATTTTTAGGTAGGTGAGAGCTGGTGTTGGGTCAATTTCTCTGCAGTGTTATTTGGAATCCATATCTTCTCTATATGTCTGTTCTGTCATCTTGGCAACCTTTTTATTTCTTTAATTAATTCATTTATTTTTAATACTTTAATGTCATCACATATTTAACCCCTTTTACCCCATCTACCTCCCTAACCTTTTTTGACTATCGCACTTAAGTAGCTGCTGCAATTACTGGCTTATGCCAATCTTCAAGGAAGAAAGAAAGGAGGAAAGGGTGTTGTATTGCTTTATCATTTTTTTTTAATGATAGCATACAAAATCTTTCCCAGAAACTCTTTACTAGACTTCCTTTTGACTCATGGCTTTTTGTTGAGAACTCTGTTCTATGGCAATCTATGACTGGGAAAATGAGTATCTAGCTTTTGAATTCTTTAGTAGGCAGGAATGGAAAGGATGCTTGGGAAATGTCTTGATTTGACCAAAGAACAGTGTCTGCCAGTGTCTATTCATTTCCAGTGTCCCTGGGCTGGACACTTTAAGAACAAGATTGCTGGAAGCTTAACTGTTGAAAAGGCAGCATAGCTACCAGGTAGGTTTTGCTGAAGTTCTTTCAGAATCTTTCTTCTATATTACTCACTGTTCATTCTGGCCCTGTACATGATGTTTCCTGCTCTATTTTTTATTATTTCTTCCTTTCTGACATCTTGACCCTGGAAAGCAATATGATTTAGTGGTAGGGAGTACAGGCTCTGGAGAAAGATGGCCTGGGTTTGAATCCATGCTGGGCTATTTACTAACTGTGCAATCTTGAGCTAGTTATTTAACTGACTTCATATCCTCATTTGTCATGCGTAAATAATTGTGGTATATCTCATAAATTGCTGTAAAAATTAAATGACACAACCCCATTAAAGCATTTGCTTAGTCCATGCTAAGCATATGCTAAGTATTTGATAAATGTTACTTGTTACTATTAATTTGGTATTATTTTTACTGTCTCTAGATCTTACCAAGTATGTAATCACAATCCTTGACATGTAGAAGTTCAGCTGAGCATTTCCTTCTTGTTTCCTTCTTTGTCCATAAACGACACATTTTTATGGACTGGCTATGTTATTTGTGGAAGTTGGGTGCAGCCAGAATTTTTTCAGGGAAATGTTCTAGACCCTAAGATTTCTGCCTCTGAAAAAAATTACTTAAGTAAACCATATTTGTAAAAACAAATCTCCCCCACCCCCCAGTGTCTGCTTCAGCTGAAAATGATGAAATGTCTGAATGTCATCAAGAAACAGGAAGTTAAACTAGTAAAGAAAGGAAAGTACACACCTCCATCTCACCACTTGGACAAGGAGCATCCTGGGCCCTGGGTGGCAAAACTGCTGATGGCTGGAGGCTCATTTTCATGTTCTCTCTTCTCCATTGGAAAGCTAAGAAACTTTCTAAAATGTCTTTGTGCAAGTGTTTAAAAATAAAGGATTGCTTCATCCAAATAAATAAATAAATAAATAATAAACAAATAAAAATTTTTTTTAATACCTGACATTATTTTTCCTGACATATAACATACAGAGACATTGGCAGTGAGAAGAGGTTGTGGCAGACACTGTTCTTTGGCCAACTCAAAAATCCTTTCCCAACCATCCTTTCCATTGCTGCCTACTATGGAATCCAAAAGCTAGATATGCATTTTACTACACGCATATTATTACCTAATGTATAACATACACACTCTCTATTATTGTTAGAACTTTCCCAGTTGTTTATTTTTTAGGAGTAACATTGACAGAAGATAAAATGGTAACCCAAGAATATTTTTTAAAGAACAAAATACATGGTTTAGAGAGAAGAAAAATCTGGCTGAGGAATAGCTCGTCAGATCCTTGAAGGTGGGTGAGCCTCAGGGGAGGAGGATGCCAGTTAGGAATGTGGAAACAATTCTGAGGCAAACTTTTAATTTCTTTACAATTTTATTTCTGTTCAGCCCTGGTTTCATCTTTTGATTAAGACATATTCACTTTATAATTTACAAAATACTCTTTCTTGCCTTTGGTATTTAACTAATTGAAGTTAATCTCTTTGAAGGAGATCTCAGTTGGATTAATACAAAATTGAAAAAATCATTAAAAGAAAATTAATAAAAGAAAAGCTTTAAGGTGAGTAATGCAGATATTACAGTCTTAGTCCTGCAATATGACCCAATAGGCAGAATAAACTCTGGCAGAGCAGGGAGTAGGAGCCAAATGTTCAGCTTTTCTCATTATAAAACAGATTATGCAACAGTATAGACTTTGCAAAGCTAGTGTTTTAAGATGAATTTGTTTATCTACCTTATTATCGTATTAGAAATTTATCCTAGAAGACTTAGCTTGTAGCTGTCTCATGAAATGTGGAAGAAATATTCTTGTTTGTCATAAAAGCTTAGCCAGAAATGGCAGTCTCAAAAAGGGAGCAGGGAAAAACTCCAGGACAACGTCAATAGGGCTTTTGCATCTTGATTTTCCTTCTCTGAATGTTTAGTTTTCAAGGAAATGATGCAAGGCGCAGGGACCTTATATAAGTTAAGAGGGCAAGAACTGAGCCTTTCACCTGCTCCTCCATTTGTAGAGTGACAATACAATTTATCATCCAGAATACATTTTTCAGAATTTAAAAAAACCCATACCAAGACAATTGGCCAGACAGAGGATTTTCTGGACAATTGGTGTATATGGTTAACCTACTCTATACTAAGAGGGTATGCATAAGCAACTCACTTTGGAGAATATGGTGAGCCTGATAGAGTGAGTGCCCAGATTAGGCCCTTCTAAATGTTGGGTACCTTGATAAGGTGTTTTCAAGAAGCTTCTGATGATGTTAGGTGACTCCATAGCAGAGGCAGGTTAAAAAATTCTAGGCTGAGAGACTGGATGAAGTACATAGTAGTCACTCAAGAATCAGTGGCCTATGAAGACAGCATAAATCAGAGAGTTTATTCTGAGGTTTTCAGGAGTAGACTGGATTATCAGAGGCCACTAGACCATCATGACTTGAAGAAAAAGGACTTTGTTCTAGGAACAGTATCTGCATGAAATGAGGGGTGTCTTTGCTTGCTGTGCCACAAGGATGAGTAGGCCATTTTTCTCCCCTTCCATCCCTGAAGATCAATTTATGGAGAAAAATGTGGAATGGGTGGCTATTGGAAAATTAAATATCTTTATAAATAAAATATTGAAAAAGATTTCATGGCCTTTTAAACTAGATACAAATTTAGTGAAGTTTCTGTTTTGTAGACAGATTAGTTAGAAACAAAATAATGGAACTACATGTCTGCAAATCTGAGTTGCACTATGAATTGTGTGACCCTCCTTGCTGCAGTTAAACAACTATATGTTTGCTGATAGAAACCAGAGATGTCGCCTCTCTGTATTACTTAAAAAAATCTTGGTAACATTATTATTTTATTCAAGATATCCTTAAATTTTGTCATTTTCTGGGATCACATGAATCATCTGGGTACTTCACATGAACCATCTAATCTGAATGCTTCTAAGAAACCTATAAAGTAGGCTTTTTTACTTTATAGGTAGATTAATCAAGCCTAAGAGATATGAAAGGGCTTGATCTAATTCACATAAATGATAGAACTTGGATTTAGAACAATCTAAATACTGAGATGGCTTACATATTACCTTTCAGTCTAAGTTTCCTTATTTTATCACAAATAGATATAATCAATGCACTGACTTCTAATCTTGCTTCTGTGTGCTTTTAAACCATGGTTTAAATTTGGTAAATTACCAAACTTTTCACATGTATATAATACATTTTTTCAGGTAGATTAAAAATATTTAGGGTTTTCTAGATTGCTCCATGTCTGTGTTTCTTGCATCATTGTTTATAAGTTCACAATTCATAAAAAAAATTTATAATACTTTTAAAATTTACAAAAAGCTCTACAATTTCTCATTTATTCAATAACTGTGAGTCTATTATGTTCCAAGAACTATTTTAAGCTTGGGATATATAAGTGAATAAAACCAATAATGATCCTTATGGCCTTGGAACTTACATTCTATTGGTAGATACCAAAAAAATAAACAAAATGAGCGAGTAAATTGTAAGAAATGGTAGAAGATGATAAGTGAAATAATCAAAAAAAGGTAAAGCTGGTAGTTGCTAGAGTTGGCAATGAGAGTAATTTGCTATTTTAAGGAAGATGGTAGGAATAAATTCATGGAGAAAATTCTATCTGATAGAAACCCAAGGAAGTGACTTTCCACAAGTCCAGAGAAAGAGCAATTCATGTGGAGGGAAATATTGCAAGGGATCTGAAGATTGGGTGGCCAGAGGAGAACAAGTAAGATAAAGTCAGAAAGAGAATAATTGGAATTGTCATATGAACAGATCTTATAGAAACTTGAAGTTGTTGCAAGAAATTTGACAAGCTATATCAGCTATATCTATAAGCACAGACTTCTCTGTACTGGCAGATGATGACTTTGATGACTTTACTCTTCAAAGTCATTTACTAGCAGATGGTGACATCCAGACACATGATGTTTTTTTTTTTTTGTTAATGGACAATAATTTATTACAGGTGCTTCCATTAGAACATTAATGGTTTGTCTACCTAGAGAGTGGTTTTTAGTTACTAGACCACTGGGATTCATAGTTTTTCCATCTTTGACTAATTGGTGTGCATCAACTTTTTTTTTTTTGAAAATTTAAACCATTATATATCTCAAGATCAGGTAACACCATGGACATGTAGACTTTCTGGAGTCGTTATTGTTTTCTTCTCTTTTCCTTCTTCCCACTCCTGAAGTTGTGCTAAGTGAATGGGAAGAAGGAGGTACAGCTGCTCTATTCTGTTTATTAACTAGACTCTAAGGAAAAAAAGACTAGTGATATTTGGTCAGAGGAGAAGCCTTATGTAGAAAATGCCTTTAGCATGATGTTCAGGCTAAAGCATACCCAGCAAATAAAACTAGGATTAGGAACTTAGAACCCTGGAGAATCTTTCTCAAACTGTGGAACCCTCTGGCTATAAAGTGAAGGTGTTTCATAACTGGATGCTCCCACTGTGTGAGGAGGCTGTGAAACTCCCTTAGAAACTCTATCCATTCTTGGCCAGAAGGGTGGGCCTGACCTGGAAAGGAAGGGGATTTGAGGATTAAAAAACATGTGAATGTATAGCAATGTAACTTATTTACTTTTTCTTCCTTTTTTTAAATCACAAACTGCCAACAGTACTTTATTTTTTCTTTTCAACATCTTGTTATGCTGCTTCCTTGGCTCTTTCTGCCCAATGCCAAAAAGCCAGGCATTGGCACAGGCCATGGGAAGACTGGCAAATGCCTTGAAGTTCTCCTCGTCTGTGATAACCCTGGCTTTCTCCTTCTTGTAGACATTCCGTCAGCTGGGTAGCCAATTTGAGTCCTTCAGCAGAGCTTTCTGCCTTCTTGGAGGCTGAAGGCTTCCTGGGGAAGAGGATGAGCTTGGAGCGGTACTCCTTCAGGCTCTGCACCTTAGCCTGCAGCGACTCCGTGGATTTGTTCCACCTCCTCGAATCCTCAGAGATCTCAATAGTCCGGGCTACCTTTTGGTGGATGCCGGCCACCGTTAACTCCTCTAGGCTGAAGCCCCTGCCGGCTCTCACTGCAGTGTGATACTCACTGTGGGGCATCTCATTATGGGCGGGTGAGTCTGGACGCAAGGCTCCAGGCGATCCGCGTCGCCTGGTTAAACCACGTGGCCACACGCCGCCGGCAGTCCTTGTGGAAGGGGGACTTCAGGATTGCACCATTTCGGCTGGGTGCCGTGGCTGCTTCCTACGGGCCTCCTCCGTGAGAGGACGGCCACCAGAAAGGTAACTTATTTTCTTGAATGATGTATAAGCTAAATGTTAAGATAATTTCCAAAGTGAAATAGAAAATTATCTGATCGAAATAGCTTCATTGGTATAAATTATATTTTCCCAAGATGACGGCTTTCAAGGACAGCGCTCATTTGACTGTTTTTCTTCTGTTTACCTACCCCGAGCATTCTATTTAAGATACCTACTTTGAACATTACATTTAAAATAAGTATTTTAAAGCAAGATTTTTGTTCAGTGGATGTTTTCCCCTATGCCATTGTTCAAATTGTTATTTATGGAGAACATACCTGTCTAAATATTATATGTTTTAGCTTTTTCATAACTACAGTGGGTATGGTTCAGAGCAAGAGAGTATAGTTTTCCCACTATGGACCTGTGGGAATAATTTTTTTTTTTTATTAGCAGCCTAATGAAAATCTATTGCATTGTATTTATCCACACAGAAAAACAAAAGCTTTTACATATGAATAGCTAGTGATTACAAGAAATAACACTCTGCAGGCTTTGTTCTGTGTAATGCAAGGGATTTGCTTGTTTATGCTTTTTATCTACATCTAAACGCTATTACTTAGTTGCTGTTGAAGTGACATGATTTCTTTCCTGGCAAGAAAGGGTAATAAATTTAGGAGTAACTCATATAAGTGTTGAGGTGAGATAAATAGTCCTAGAAACTAAAAAATATTAGTTCTGCTTCATGCTGTACATGAGATAATTGTGTGTATATGTTTGTGTGGCATACATGAAATGATACACACAATTTTTTTTAACTCAAACATTACAAGATAAAATAAAAAATATTGATATGTACATCAGTGAGGTCCTCTGAGGAGAAGACACTGAAACAGAATTAGCAGTTGAAGAGGTTTTGATGTGGGGTGGGTGTAAAGTGGCAGAATGTGAGAGATAAAGAGAAAAGGGAACTGGTTTGAGACCTGCAAGAAGAAAAAGGAGTGGAAAGAGGAGCCTCAGACTGTGATGCAGATGTGACAAAGTATTGGCCAAACCAACAGGAAGCTCTAGCTCTAAGACACCTGGTAGAGGAGTCTGATGTTAGGTAGAAACCACCAGGTCCAGTTGCCTGCACGATGTTCAGCATTGGCTGTGGGCTGCTGGGGAAGAGAGGCCTCTGCTCAAAAGTCGTGGTGGATCCTGAAGGCACTAACAGCTGGGAGCTGTCAGTAATTGCACTCCTTGCAGCTGAATGGCAAGTTCTCTATTGAAGATAGATCCAGGTAGCATGTCTCCATGGCTGCCACAGTGTGTTTGTGTGTGTGTGTGTGTGTGTGTGTGTGTGTGTGTGTGTGTGTGTGTGTACTACTATAGTCAGATTAGAGTGGACACAAAAAAGTCCTCTATCATTTAGAGTTTACTACTTTGTAAGATTTTTTGATGTTACAACCCATATAAACTGATTTTATAAGTTTGCTTGTCTTTTCTTGGAAAAACTATATGTAGTTGGTTTGATTTGGGCCAATTTAAAGAGGTTTACTTTACTGAAATGTCCCATACTTCTGACTAATGGCCACAATTCTTACCATGAGGACTATGTAGACTGAAAAGCCAGGGCAGGGCTGGGAATGGCAGCCTGAAATCAAATGCCACTCCATACAGCAAGTACAGTCATGTTTCCACACTCATTTTCTTCCTTATATTTTGGATAGATGAAATGAATAAGGGAAGAGGAAAGTTAGCAAAAGGTACTCTGGAGAAGATGGTTCATTTTTGTTCAGAGGTAGGAAAATAAAAAGTAAGTCTCTGAAATAAGAACTGGATAGTGATCTTTATTTCCCTGATCATTGACTTATACCAGGTGTATCTAACATGTTAAAAACCTCAGATAATCAGCTCTAGAAAAAACATTGTTAGGATATATTATACCTTATTTATTAATTCTTAAATTATTTATTTTTATTATTTTATGAAAAATTTAACATATTAAAGACTCTGCTGTACTAAAAATAGTGTAAAAAAAAGGGTCAGTATAACAAAAAAGGCAGAGATCTAGCTGGTGATGAATTTTATAGGTAAGAAAATATTTTTAACTGATTTTCACACACTTCTGCTGATTTGTCCTGTGGAAATAAACATAAAAAACGTGTAACATTTTGTTACAAGCTACAGAAATATATTGGATTTATAGATTTTTTTCCTTCAGAAAATTTTTTATCTGTACCTACTTGTTCTCAACAAAGTGATACCGGTGTCATTTCACACATTAATTTTCAAATGCATAGCTAGTGCACAGTTAAATAGATATTTCACATGGTCCTAAATGCTTCATGGACCAATGATGTTCAGAACATCTCAATTAATTAAGAGATATTTGTTTGGTATCTACTGTATTACTCAAAATTTGGAATGGCATTGTGTAGCATACACAGGACAAACAAGGTACAGCCTTTACCCAGGCAGTTGCAAAGAGTACACTTAACAGGGCTCCTTATCACACAGGTGGATGGATGGTAGGCTGGCCTGGCTCTCTCTACCTGACCCCTGTTGTTGGTGCCAGACCTTGTTTGGTAGGTTCCATATGTAACTTCACTCCTCTTCCTGGAGATTTTAGGTCTTATCTTGGCATCTCATTCCAGGTTCCATAGATATCCTCCATGTTCTATGCCATTGAATTCTCTTTCCTCCTGAGTCAAGTTTATTCTCATTTAGTCTTGTCTGAGTAGAAAAGTCAGACTCATCCTCTAGTATTTTTCACCTTATTTTCATGGCATGAACTTTGTGCTCTGCTTCTTTCTGGGCCTTCTTATCTGATTCTCAAGAGTCATTTCTTCCCGCAATAACCTTGGTTCCTAGATATCAAAAACATTGTTGGTTTTTTTTTTTTTTTGATATGGGGTTGAGAGCTTATTTTGAGTTAAATAAATAATGAGAACAACAATTAAACACTGGCAGTTTCTTTTAATATTTACTCCTTCACAATTCTAATGTCATTTAAGCAAAACAGATGCTTCTGATTGGCTGGGGAATCACACATAAAGAAGTAAGATAAACAGGGTCATATTTCAAGCTATTATCTCACTACTAATAATGGTAGATAACATTAACTGGCCACTTAGTCTGTGTCAGAAGTTGGGACAATATTTTCGGATGATCTCATTTAGATTTGATTAATCAATCAATACAGGTTTAAGGGCTGTGCACCATTACATATTTTACTAGTAAAGATGGTAGAACTCTGAGAGGTTCAATAGCTTGCCAAGCTTATAGAACTAGTGAAGCTCAGAATCACATGAAGGAATTCTGCTACAGAGCTTGTACTCTTACTGTTGTGCTCTCAAAATATTTTCTTTATCGAGAGTTAAACATAATTACAAAAGTATTTTGGAGGATTAGTCTGGCATCTGCATAAGAGCCTAGAGAGAGGATTATTAGTTTGGAAGTTGTTTTAGGCTTTTAATATGTCAAGTGCCACAGGTGTAAACTAAAATGTAGGTCCTAGCTCTGTAGCCTGGTGAACTAGCATAATATGAGCAATAAAAGGAGGCAGAGGAATACAAGATAAGCAATTTAGGAAACTAATAAGAAAATATACAGTATACTCTAGAAGTGTTTTTCAAACTTCCTTGACCACAAAGTCCCCTGGGACACCTGTAAAAAAATATAAAATTCTGAGTCCCACCTGACTCAGAGGCAGATTTTCCAAGAAAATCTTTTTAAAATGAGGGTATGAGATGATTTTTGTGATCAAATAAATTGGAGAACACATTCTAGAATATGCCTTTTAATTTTTCTCTATAGAAGGTCTTCATTGCATGCATATAGTGGCTTTTACTGACACGGTTTACTTGTTCACACGAGTCCTAGTGCACAGAGTTGTTAACTAGTTAGGCCAAGACTGTTGTTCAACTGGTAAATCATCCAGGTAATTTAAAGTTTTATTGTCATTGCATCGTTGTTCACATCAGTGCACTGTACTGATTTTGAACCATCAGACAGATAGCATGAAGCCATGTGCTATATAATTCAGCCCTTTAATACTGGCAAACAGGGAAATGAAATGTGAACTTTTGACACAGATGTATTTCCAAGATCCTATTTGATCAGTCAAGTCAGCCAGTTTTAAGGTAGGGTTGAGTATAATTTCCTTAGCTCCATATGTGGATGACCAACCAAAGTTCTCAACTTGATGGGCTGAAGTTTTAAAGTTTTAGAATTTAATTTTTATGTTGTGCTCAGGTTCGAAAAAATATATAAATTTTGGCCTGAAAATTATCTTCAGTGTTTTGTATGGCCTGAATAAATGGCTGTAATAATCAGTTTGACAGTAAATAATAGCAGAATATGTAATTTTTTTACATACAAATTACCTCATCGATTTTGTATATAAAAGTTACTGAGCCCTTGAGAGTAGAGATTTCTAGTTCAGAATTCATCAAGTGAAATATTAGGTGTACTCAGGCAGCTACTGAAGATGAGAAGTCTTTTTTCTTCATACACATATAAACAGAGAGAGTTATTGCCCTTTGTTTACTTCCCAGGTATTTCTATTATTATTAAAAATCTCTGAGTGGCCTAAAAGGATGTAAGTACAAAGTTCATCACAGAAAATAGCACACATTACCCATTGAAAGACCAATACTATATCTAGTGCAACTCTATTTGACTCAATAATGTCTAATTTCATGAACATTTTGGTTGAAGAATTTTCTGGCTACTGGAAGTGTCTATATTGCCTACTATTCCCTCAGAATTCCCATAGTGTAGTTACCATTTCAGTTCCTAAAAGAGCTTAGTTTTTTCCTTCTTGAATTAAATTACCCACTGATCTTTTTTTTCTTAGAAGACAAATGAATGTGCCAAAATGAACCCTGGATGATGTCAGAGACAATCCTGCAACCAGACATTAGTTTGCTGAGGTAATGAGTTCCTGTCTAGTTTGTGGATAATAGCCATTAAGCTTTCATACTACAGATCCAATACCAATCATTAGGGGACACCCAGTGATCTGTGTGACAAAATTGTCAAATGATACCGATATATTTTGACATCATTCATCCAGAATGAATTGGGACCAGTTTGTAATTTTAAACAAAAGAAAAGTAATGTATCTTCTTTGTAGGATCTATCAAAGTGGGACAATTTTCAAATATATACTACCTATTTCCTAATCCCTTTCCAAGTTCTATTTCCATGAAAATTCCATTTTAAATCTTGCTCTCAGAAAACTTCTTCAAATACTGTTTCAGTGGAGGCAAGGACCTCCTTTTCTAGATATGAAATGGTAGGTTTTAGATTTCTGGCTTCCTGGACTGTTTTGGTGTGTTTCAATGTTTGCATTTAGATACCCAGAAACCAGTTTATTTATTACAAGGAATTGAAACCAAAGGAAGCTGGGTAAATTTCAAAGAGAAACGTGTACAAGCCCCGTAGTCAATCTGATGGTATAGCTAGTTGGTGGCAAAGTTATAAACTGATTTTATCAACTGAGATTGAAGTTTTAGTGCTTATAATTGAATAATAATACCTATTAGAATGGATAAAATAAAAACCTGACCATAATAGTATTGGCAAAGATGTGGAGGAACTGGGAGCCTCATATATTAAAAATGATGAAACTACTTTGGAAACAGCTTGGTAATAAAAAAGTTACATGGTAGTACATACTTGAAAGGAAGTGCATACTTTTGAGGACAGCAGTATCTAATAGACAATTTAATGATTTTTATTAAGTGAGACCTCTCGCTGACTCCTATATTTATTGAAGTCTGTTTCATATACAGATATGATTGTGTGAGGTTTATTTTTTTCATCTTGTATGAATATGTGTGTGTGCCTCTGTATATGTGGTTGTGCATGCTTCTGGGCATGCGTGTGTGCGTGTGTGTGTGTATGTGTGTGTGTGTGTGTGATTGAGAGAAAGGAGGGAGGGAGGGAGGGAGGGAAAGAAGGGAGGGAGAGATATCTTAGTAAAGACGAGCTTGCATCCCAGAAATCTGTATGTATTTTGGTGAGATTTAACTTCCTCAGGATGTAAAATATGGTTTCTAGTCCATCATATTTATTATAGATTTTATAAGGATAATCAATCTCAGCTGACATCTAGGTTTTGCAACATCAGCATCCTTCAAGGAGACACAATTAGAAATTTCTGTCAATTTATTCATCATTTAAAAATATTTATTGAGTGATCTCTGTTTACTAGCACTGTGATAACTGTTGAAGATATAATGGAGAACAAAATGCATGTCAGTTATTTATTACTTTGTAACATAACATCTAACACTTAATGGTTTAACAAACAGCCATTTTATTTGCTCATGATCCCTTGGGTAAGCAGTTTGGGCTTGAGAGCTAAGCTTAACAGAGGGATTCTTCTGTTGGCTATGCTATTCATGCAGCTACAGTCAGCAGGTGGCTGACCTGGGAACTGGTCAATCTAAGGGGCCGCAGATAAGATAACTTGTTTCTTTTCTACATGGTCTCGCCAGAAGGAATCCAAACAAAGAGCAAGACAGGCCAAGCTGGAGAAGGCACAAGCTCTTTTTAAGGCCTCTGCTTGTGTTATATTTGCTGATGTCTCATTCATCAAAGCATGTCACATTTAATGACCAAGCTCAGAGTTAATGTGGAAGAACCCACTCAAAAATGGATACAGGGAGGTATGATTCATCAAAGACTGTTACTGTAACAGTTTACCATAATGAACATGCTCTTTTCCCCTCATTAAATGTATAGACTTCAATCCTATCATTCAACTGTTTAAACTTTTTCCTTTACAATTATTCTTTCCCTTCTTTCCATTCCCTATGCCTCTGCCTTATTTCATATTACTAGTTCAGAGTTTTACTTTCCTAGACTCTCAAATACCTCCTGACAGGTCTCTTTACCTTTATAATTTTCTCTTTCTGAACCCACCTTTGTACTGCTACTGGCATTATTTACTTAAAATTATTCTAGCTTATGAAAGGTGTGTGGTTTGGACTCTGACCATAATAGGAACCCCTTCTAGGTCACTTTGCTGCTTGACCTTGTACAAATCATTTAAACACATTTCTTGTCTTTAAATCGGTATATAATCAGGAATTAATGAATAATAAAATAATGAAATAACATTTGAAATATTTTGATATAGTAGCTTCTGTGTAACAGTTAAGATATTAATTTAGAAAAGTTATAGGATCAATGTAGTGAAATTATATTAGGGCCAAATTCTTCTTTCAATTTAACTGGTTCCTATCTCTGTCTCTTATTGAAAATGTAAGACATGTAGTATAGAATAGGAGGGTCAGGAAAGAAGGAACAATTGGTATTGTATTGATGATTCAACATGCATTGAGTTAACAAACTGGTTTACAAGAATCATGAAATAATATAGTTGTTTTATATAAGGATGAATTTTCTAGCCTGACTTAAGTATACCTTATTTATGAATATTGACAGAGCGAAAAAACTAAAACAAATGTAATATGGAACCAACTCATAAATAAAATATGTCTACAATATACCCTATACTCATTATTTTGGTGTAAAAAAAGTTTCTGCTTTTTAAAAGAACAAAACAAGTGCAAAACAAACAGAAATCAAAATTCTCATTACATTAAATGCAAGAAAATTTTAAAATAGATAATCATCTTGTATGTGGAATTTCAGAATCCTGTTTCTATTGAATTTATAAATATAAATACTTTGATGTCAATCCTTTAAGACGCTGAAATCTTGGCAATGACCTTAGTTGCTATCCAACTATGTATCTTACTAATGTCAGAAGAAGTAATGAATATATTCTTTTAGTCTATCCCTTTGTGGGCGGTTGGAGGTGGAAGTAATTTTGTCATCTTATTTTATACTATCTCTGAACATTATTGCACAGTTACCTATTAAAAAATAGCCTTTAGCTTTGTCCTTAACATTTCCTTAGCACATGGGCTAAAAATGTGCTCCAGGACTTCATAACCATTATACATTAATATAAGTTTAAGTTGATGTGGTTTTTATTTCCTTACCTGACATCTTAGAGTACACACAGAAAATATAACTGACTGTGCTTTTTATAATGTTTTCTCTTAAACTTTTCTCTCTGTAAGGAAATTAAAAAAAAAAACAAAGAATAAGATATTCACTTACTATAAAGATATTATGGTTATGACTTCAAAATCTGTTAAATGATAATCTACAAAGAGATAATATGTTTTTATTGTATTAGACTGGGTACTGAGAGTTGACTCTATTCTAATCTCATCTAATCTGTAGTCTATGCTCAAATATTCCTGTTTATTCCTAAAATGTATTTTATATTCACTTATTTGAGCCAGAACCCAATCAAAGATCACATATTGTATTGGGTTGTTATAGACTTTAGATTTCTCTTAATTTAAAATATTTTTACAGTCTCCTTTTTTTAAAAAAATAATAATGACTTTTTGAAGTGATCAAGCCAGTTTTCTTACATATTTTCTTGTATCTGAATTTGTCTGATTATCATCAAAATTACTTTTTAGTTAATGTTGTATGAACAATTTTTAAAGGTGTAAATTTATAATTTAAAATAATTTAGTAAGTGTTTTTTGGACAATATGATATTAAAACTCTAATTTATACTACACATGAAATTATTTTATTGGAGAGTAATGATTTAAGTGAAAATGGGTAGATGCCAGTTGGAGAGAGAGAGTCTTTAAAGTGAGACCCCCTTTGGAGAGGGAAGGAACATAAAGAACCAAGGCATCATCGAATATAGTCAGCACCAAGGCCCTGTTTGATGGAGGCCATCTTAAATCTTCCAACCCAGCCTGGCTACCAGACAGGGTGGAGCAGACAGCTATCACCTTAGAACGCTGCTAGAATTCCACACCCATAGCGCCACAGGCAATAAACACATATTTTAAAGTAAAAAGACAAAACTGTAGAAGACAAAATAGAAATATATTCTTATTGATACAGGAATTGAATAACGACACAAAATGTGCAAATCATAAAGGAAAAGTTGGTGTGTTTGACTGTAATATAACAAAGAACGTTTGTTCATAAAACATACTGTAAAGAAAGTGACAAAACAAACTGAAAATTGGAAGAAATATTTGCATTTAGTATAACTGACAAAGTATTAGTGTTCTAGAATATACAATGAAAAAAATTTTAAAGACAAAAAAACCCTTAGAGAAAAAAAAGAAGACTTAAAGAGGTAGTTCAAAAAAGAAAAACTCAGCTAAGAAACATATTTTAGGATACTTAACTTCGGCAGTAATCATAAAATGCAAATTAAAACCACAGTGAGATACTATTTCATACTCACAATATTGGCAACAATTAAGCCTTCCTGTTCAAGTGTTGATAAGTATGAAAAGGACATTTATGCATTGATGGTAGGAAGATAAATTGATAGAATTTGAAAAATAATTTAGCATTTTCTAGTAACATTGAAGATTATATATAATGTAATCCAGAAATTCATTTTTTTACATGCATATCATAAGGCGACTCCCATTTGTATTTGTACAAAAGCACACTGTTAAAAAACGAACACACACACGCAAAAAAAGTGTACATAACTCAATGTCCATGACAGTAGAATAGAGGAATATGTTGAGGTATATTTGTACAATAAGATACAAAAAGCCCATTTAATATATTACAGTTGTATTCAATAATATAGAGAGCATAAGAGCAAACTGCAGAAAATTATATACTATAATTCCATGGATGGATGGATGGATGGATAGAATAGGGGGATTTAAATATGTGATGAAGCCATGAGGAAATGCAGGGGATTGGAAAACACACATTTTCAAGATGGCAAAGTAGAGAAAAATGAATTGAGAAGGGACAGAAAGAGACTTTAAAAATGATAGTAATGTTTTTGATATTGAGTTGTGAATATACTAGTAATCATTGTATCTTCTTTTAAAGACAGTACATATGTTTTATAAAAATTCTTTTGTAGTTACCCAATATGTAATAAAAATATATTTTAAAATGAAAGAAAAAATAATGCTAGGCCATTTTTTGTTTGAGTTGTGTAAAGTGATAATTCCACTTTTAAATTGTAAAAATTAAAATAAAAATGTCAAAGCACCTTTAACATTTAATTGTTGATAAAATGGTTTTTTATTTTCAACTGAGTACTTGTCCACCAAGAGAGATTAGAAATATGTTTCAAAATTCTGTATATTTGTCTAACATCTATCATTTATTTGTCATATTCTGAAATACTTTCTTAAAAATAAGAAATATACATAAAATAATCTTTCTTAAGTACCAAATCTGCAAATTAAATAGATACAAAATTATCTCACCTATGCTTGACTTTTTTAAATAATTAAAATAATAATGTACCGTGTAAAATCTAATCCCATCTATTTACCCTTCTTTTCTCTTAACAGTGACAATATTTATGTGTTTTTAAAGCTTTTTTTTTCTTTTTATTGAAGAAATAAAAACAGCAAAGTCATTCATAATCCTATCATGTATTTTTTTGGTCATATTATATGTAAATACAATTTTTTTCCTGTACATTTAACTTAATGATTTCAAAATATTAGTTTCAAACTGTTCCTTCTAATATCTAGGACTAATCTAATCAATTCTAAACAGAGGTTACAAATTCAGCTGCCCTCAGGTGCCAGCTGAAGAGATTAGAGTTACTCCTGGACTGGGGATTGATTAGATTGAGTTCAAGCCCCATTTGTAGAAGCAAGTACTTGCTGTCTTCGGGAAATGACGATAAGCGAACATCTAATATTAAGTGGTCTGATATTTTTTTAAAAGACAAATTTTGGTGTCTTCATTTCTAATTATTAAGTTTTAACTATTTACAATTTATAAAAGCACTAAGTAAGTTAAATTAAATCAGTGGGAAGGAAATAGTCAGCTGTCACATTGCAACTGCAGTAAAATGGGACAACTGTAATTATCTTTCTGTTGACTGCATTCTCGTCTTCCCTTGCCCTGGATTCACTTATGTTTTCAACCACATTCATTGTTTAGGTTTGAGCTTCCCGACTGAGAAGCCCTCGGTGATCTGGCCTCACTCTGCTGTCTCAGCTTCTATATCAGAGTGGCTTCCTTGTAGTTCACAGGACTGCTTTGGCATCGTTTTGCCTCACAATTTTGCTTTGGAAGCTGTGTCTATGAATGCATCATATAGTGCCAAGAGACCGGATTTGGATTTATATAAACCTTTGTTTTTATCTTAGCTCAGTTAAATACTCTTTGTGAGCTTCTAGGGATGTTACTTCATCCTTCTGAATCTTAGAACCCTGACCTGTACAACAGGGTTAGCATCTTGAAGTCTCAATAAAGTACTGTAACAAAATAGCTGGTTTAGTGCTTAACACGTAATATGTTGCAATTAAGTATGCTTCTGTGTGCCCAGATCCAAGCTTTCCTGGTTAATTTTCTCACTCACATCCTTTCTTCACCTTGATGTCTTCTCTCTCAATCTATTCCCTCCTCTCTGAACTACTGCAGAACTTATTTTCTCCATGGTATTTTTGCCCTCTTGAACAATTACATAACTTCTGTGCCAACTTTTCATATACTTGTCATCACTCGAAATACAATATAAACCTCTGAAGATAGAGACAACAATAAACAAATTTGAATTTCTTGGAACAGCTCAATTTTTAATACACTCTCAATGCCCAGGTAGATGCCAGCCAGTTTCTCTAAATTTTAGAACTTCAAATTGTAGGGTGGAGAGAAATTTTAGAGATTACTACCTCAATTCACCATTTTATAGATGAGGAAACTAAATCCTCTTTTAAGTGATTTACCATAGATGATATAGGGCAGGAGTTAAGCATTAAACCATTTCAATTTGTTCACTCTTAGAATAATCTTAGTGTAGTGGTTCATAGCGCTGGCTCTGGAGTGAAATATTCTAGTCTCGCTTCTCCCTTACCACAGTATGTGAACTTGAGCAGGTTATGTAATATTTATGAGCCTTAGTTTCTTAATCTCTTCAAAGGGGTTATTAAAAGGGGTTTTGAGCATAAATGAGATAAAGTATGTAAGGCACTGAGCACAGCTGTCATATACCACACATTCAATATATTCTACAATGATGATAAAAACATGAATGCCAGTTCTGGTGATATATTTATGTTTGCTGACTGCTATTTAAAGAATTAAATAATGATTATTTTCATCCTTTATTTGAAGACACTGCATACTTTAACGCTTAATAAATTATTTTTCAACCTTTAGTCTTTTAGGTTGTAAATTTTCAGCTCACATAATCTTTCCCAAGATATATGATTTCTAAACCTGTAATATTTTTATAGCTCTCTTATAAACTTTCTGTACATTTTTTCAATCTTTGAGCTTCAAGTCTACAATTTTTCTCATGGTTTAGTGTGAAGTTCATTATAATTTAAAATAAAGCAATTATTGTACTCATTGTTTATATGTCCTAATTCATTGTTTATAATATTTGAACTATCTAGGCATCTGAGTTTTTGATTTATAATTATTTTTTGATTATATTATAACTTCTTGCTAAAGAGGGATTATGTAACCATTTGTCTATATTCTCATTTCAAAGTGTTACTAGTCTAAAACTTTCTCAGTGCTCTGGAATACTAAAGCTGCTTTCAGACAAACAAATACATTTTCAGAAAGCTAGAGTCTGTCCTCTGCTAGAAAACACACTGGGTCATTCAGAACAGAGATTCACTTAGTTCAGAAGTATCTTTTATTGTCACATAAATATTGTGAAGCAAACAATTTATGAATAACCCCAAACATGTACTTTTCTGAAAAAGACAGACTCCTTGAGGTTTGGAGGAATAGGTTAGATTTCTCAGCCACTTCCTTTCCAGTGTGGTTCCATTAACTTTTTTTCCCTACTCTTCCCATTAATAATCCATTGCACCTAGCACTGGTTATTAAAGTACTCAATATATATTTTTTGAATGAATGAATGAATGTATGATATCCTCCTAACAAATTATTTATTTCTCTCTAAATTCTGTCATTCCCATTGTAGACATAAAGGATATTTACCCACATTACTAATGTACAAAATGCTATTGTTTTCTGTTAAATGAACACATGCCCTAATTCTTAGGTCTACTGAGATACTTGAAAAGTGTGCTCAGAGTGTGCTCAGAGTGTGCTAAGAATGAAGAAATGCTACACATCCCCAAAGCACAACTGAAGTGCTGCTACTAACTTGTAATTTGCTGGCAGAGGAAAGAAGAGGAGACAGCAGCATGGCATACAGAAAGCAGAAATGGAGTGGACTGCTTTGAGCAGAAAAATCTAGGAGACTCTGGAAATCAAAGGACTAAGTGTATAGACTTAGGGTGTAATTTAAGAGCACAAGCTTTGGAATTGAAACACCTGAATTCGTTCTCTATTTATCACTTGCTAGCAATACATAGACTATGGGCAAACTTCCCTGGTTTAATTTCTTGATTAATACGGTAGAATTAACTGCATCTACCTCTTGGGTTGTTGTGAGGATTAAAAAGGCACTTTAAAAAGGACATAATAGAGCATCTGGCACATAGTAAGTATAATATTGTTATTGTTACAGAAGCTGAAATCAGAGGATTCTCATGCTGAATGAGATTTGTAAGTCTTTTCTGGTGAACTCACATATATAGAGCAAGATTATTGGAAGAATCTTTGCATTTAATTTTTTGAAATGAATATATTTTTGATTATAGTTTCTAAGATCATATAGCTATCAAACCTTAACTAAGTTATTTTTACATTCTTTCTTTTCTCTTCTTCTTCCTCTCTCTTTACTCCCTCCCCCTTCCTTCCTTCTTTCCTTCCTTCCTTCTTCCTGCCCTCTCTTCTGTCCTTTTTTCCTTCCTTCTTTCCTTCCTTTCTTCTTGTTAGCATTCACTACTTAACAAATATGTTCCTATCATCTATATATGTATGTATATATGTATGTATGTAAGTCTGTATATATCTATCATCATTTATTATCTATCTACATATCATCTATTATTTATCTAAATATATTTATGAAAAGGGAGTGGTTAATTCTAACTGAGTTATTAAAAGACTTCATAAAGGAAATAATGTTTAAACTAAGGTTTGATTTTGTGTTCTCCAGTTGGTTAGGTAGAGTGGGGAGTAAAAGTGGGGAAAGAGGAAAATGATGGTGTAGAAATACAAAAGGACATAAGCAAGAAATAACTTGATGGTATAAGTGGTATCATTAGAAAAAAACAGCTTTCCTGAGGATTTTGGACATTATCAAGATGATCATAGTGTCTTCAGTGGGGAGCGACATGATCAGGTTTACCTTTTGGCAACAATTTAGAAGATAGATTAGAAGTGGCAGGAAGATTTTAGGAGATTACTGTTATAGTTCCAATGAAATACTCCCTGGGCAGAAGTAATGTGGATGAAGAGAGTAAATAGCTACTAAAAAGGGAGAATAGGAAGGATTAAAAAACCAATTAAATCCACAGTAATTATAAATCATTTTACAGACTAAGTTTGCCCATGGGAAGCCAAAGGCTGATGCCCAAGGGCATATGCTTGACTTTCCCCGATTTGGGGTGATACAGTGGTTTTGTCTTCACCTGGTGCTAAATATCTTCCTCCCCAAGCTGGGGTTCTAGTTAGTATCACTAGCATTGCTGACATCTCATTTCTGGCTTCAGCTGCTCTTGTGCCTTCTATTAGTCTCATTTTTGTGGCTACTTCTGCAGATTCTAGTCCAGCATTATTGCCAATGTTGCTCCTTTTGCTGGCTTTACTGCCACCATGGCCATAAACAGTCCTGTGATTTTTTCAAGGGCTGCTGTCTCTTTCATTGTAGCTGGTCCTGATCTTGTCTTACAATGTTAATAGAATATAGGGAAGATGATAGCCTTTTCAACCAATAAAACTGAGATTTCATTAATTGCCATTTACATTAATTTTGTGACACTTTGGGTAAGTTACTCAGACTCTGAGTTTTAGCTTCTTTACCCTAAAATTAAGATACTACCACCTACTATATAAGAATGTTCTGAGGATTCAATGACTCCATGTAATTAAAATGTCTTACAGTGTTTGCATATAGTGTGGCATATGGTAAATACTTTTTACTACTATCTTAATCCTTATCATGAGCCTCCTTGAGTTCCATGGACTCTTTTACTCTGTTTGACCTACCAAAGCTGACTACAAACTTGCTTCCTCAAAGCTTTTGCTTTCTCAAAATTCTTCTTATAGATACAGATTAAAGAGATCATTGACATAACGCCAGCTAGAACAATGTCTGTGACATATAGTTGCTTGATACATATTAATTTTTCTCCCATCCCTGTTGCTGCATACTCTCATTGGGTTGTTTTTTCCTTAGGACCATTTTCCACAGATTTCATTCTTTGGTGCTGTAATTTGTCTATTTGTGTTAATCTTGTACAAGTCTGACTCAAATGATCAAGTAGGCCATAGGGGATTGGGGTGGAAGCTAGACTAAGTAGAACTGTGGTTGGAGAAATTAAATGGGTTATACCAGTGAACCTTGAGGCAGTTTAAGTGTTGCAATGCACCGTTAAAAGAATGGCAAGTTAACTGTGGTCTGGACATTTGTTCTAAGCAGGAGGATTAATATGCTGATTCTAGATATAAGAAAAATGCAGTCATATCTGATGCCACAAATCAAGTAGACCATAGCAGTAAAGTTTTGAGCCAATATGGTATTCATAGTAGAACACTAGCCTGCAATAGTCAGCGTAATTCCTACTGCATATAGAATATCCCTCCTCATCTTAGGTGAGTGACAACTGTCAAGAGAAAACATGGCCTCAGACCCCAAATAAATAAGTGTTTAAGCAAGAGGTCATTCTTAGTGAGATGTAGTGGTTAGGAGAATGGTCCCTGGGGCCAGATGACCTGGGTCTAAATCTCAGTTATACTACTTACTGTGTTATTTTGGGCAACTTATTCAATCTCTCTGTGCCTCAATATCCTCATTATGAGCAAGGGATGATAATGATATCTACTTCATAGGGTTGTTGTGAGAATTTAAGAAATTAATTAATGTTAAGTGCTATATATAAAAAAAAACACCCAGTTTATAGTTGACATTCAACAAATATTAGCTAAATAATTACTTCTACTAGGTAGGGAAAGAAACAAAAAAAAACCAGACACTCAAAGATGGATTCAATAGATTCTTAAGGTGGAGAGTGGAGAATATTCAGGGGAAAATTGCAGCCGAAACAATTGAAGACTTATGTCTGGCACAATGACGATCTCATTAGGTTGGTGTGGCTGAGGTTGTTATTGTACTTTTATTCCTGAGTCAACACTGGCTGAGGAATAGAGAAATCTGATCCAGCTGACATATTTTCAGTGATGCTCCCTGGAAAGGCTGGAGAAGGCAGGAGTTTATACCCTGCAGAATTCTTGCTGCCTTCCTGCAGGGGACTGAGGGAATATTTACATGCACATTCTACTGTGACTCCAAATCTTGCAGTTGATCTGGAGAATTAA
This sequence comes from Macroglossus sobrinus, assembly GCA_004027375.1. Lineage (NCBI taxonomy): Eukaryota > Metazoa > Chordata > Mammalia > Chiroptera > Pteropodidae > Macroglossus > Macroglossus sobrinus. The sequence continues at coordinate 53,409 of PVKZ01005111.1, forward strand.
TCAGCTCCTTTGGATTATTTTCAGCCTAAATTTAAATGAAGAGCAACATTTCTCTCAGATGGATTCATAATACTTTACTGCTTAAGAGGATCTTCAGACTAAGCAACAAGTAAACTTTTTGTTCTACATAAAATGATAATGATAAATAGTCTAAATTAGGTAATGCTAAGTAAACAGCTTTAATACAGTCTCAATACAGAGATAATATATAAATTTCCAATTTTTTTATTGTTATGAATGCATTTGAGCTTTTAGTGTTTCTGAACTACCAATGATGAGGTCATTAAGGTACAGAATTGCTTTCTTGGGTGGTTTGACTATTAAAGTATTTAAGTTAGATTATAATTGGCAAATGTTATACACATTGTTGAAAATGTTTAATATTTTTAAATATCAGAGAGGAAACTGGAACTGTAATATCAAGCATTACACATTTTGAATATAATTTTGTAGTTCTTTGTAACATTTACCTTGCTAATCTTTGGTATTAATATTCATTTTTTAAAAATTTGTTTTGCTCTTGGTAAAACTTAAAAAAATCCTCTTGTTTTTGGAAAAATAAAATTTATATTTTGTCTTTGAAACACAGAAATTCTACCTGGGTTTTTCTATTATATGTGTCAGAACACTGTGCTTTTCTATCCAGCTTGCTCTTGATCACTTCCTTTTACTGAGAAATAGATGGGGGTCCAGGAAGAGGCTGTCAGGGTCCAAAAGGGAACATTAACTTTATAAACATGTCTAGTCATTTCCATCCCAAGGAAGAACGTTTAGAGAGAGAGTTGCAATTATGTCTTATCTTGGGCTCAGGAATTGAAGAATAGAGGGATAATTTTTCTCACTTTTCTTTTAAAAATGTATTGTACCTAATGTGTCTCGCTTAAAGGGTGTTAACTCGGTTTCACCATGCTGGTGGGCTAAGGGGAGTTAGGCAACTTAGTTTAGAAGTCATTTCAACAGGTACTTGTTTTATGATGCATGTCCTAATGTGATACACTTTTATCTCAAACATATATTCCCAAACCTACTCATTATTTTCTCCCTCCAAACTGTTTCCTTTATTCTTGATTAATATTAACATTATCTATCTTTCAAGTCCATAAATCTTTGTAATGTTCTTCAACTTCACTCTTTTCCTCACTCTCTTCGTAAAAAATCATTAATTCAGTCTACTATGTACCAGACACGTTTTGGGAACTAAGGGATACATCAGTGAAAAGAAACAACAACAGTAACAAAAAGAATATCTGTCTTCATAGTGCTTACTTCTAGTGGGAGGAGAGAAATAAAAATATAATTTAATCTAATGGAATATTGTGGTCTGTTATTTTGTTTAATTATGCTTTGTTTCAGATTATTATTATCATAAATAATTCTTTAAAAATAGGAGTAAAACATCTGGAATCAAAATTTGTGTGAAAAGTGTCACAAAGCATAGTATCACCAGAATACATTATAGTGGACTGAAAAGGACCAGAAAAAAAATGATTTCATTATTCATGGAAAAAAAATATCTTGAGTCTAGGGAAATTTTATTAAACATTTATTAGGAGCCTATTATTTATGTGCTCACAAATATTTCATTTCACAAATATTTTTTGAGAATCTCCTGGGCAAAAATAGTAAACAAAAGTCCCTGCCATTATAGAATTTACATTCTAGTGGAGGAGATAGATGAATAAGCTTGCACACTCACACACCCAGGTCCCCCAACCCATTTCCTAACTCTCTCAAAGGGCCCCCTCACCTGCCCCACCTCAATAAAATCTTTCCTATTCGTGCTCTAGTATAGGGCCATTTTCAACCATGTATTATTGTATATCAACTGTTCTCAACTCTATCATCTATATTACCACAGTTACCTTTCTAAATTATAGAGTTAATTATTGCATTGTTGTGTCTATATGTGTCTATAAATCTTTTGATTCCTTATCATCTGCTTTATGATTTCATTCACATTTTGGCCCTTATCTAGTTTCCAACTCTATTTACTGCCTTATAACCTATGTAACATCTCCTTTTAGCTGCCATCTGGCTTTCATTGAGAAAAGAGAAATAACTACACAGGGGTGTTTTCATTTTCTTATCTCCCTGAGAGAATATGTACCAGATTCTTTATTTTCCTTTAAAGCCTATCAATAGCCAAATTTTGCTTGTGCTTTAGATTCCAGCTTCTCTCAATTTTCAAGATCTTTTATTTTAAAGTAATTATGTCATAAATTTCTAGTGGATTATTTCCACTTGTATTCAACACGCTCTTATGTCATTCATTTTGAAAATCTAATCCTTGATCTTCCAATCCCCTAAAGATTTCTCATAAAAATGTTGTCTTAACTTTCTTTCTCTATTCTTCACCTACCATTTACTTACCAACCCATTCCAATCTGGCTTCCATCTCTTCCACTTCATGGAAACGTCCCTCTTCCCCTTTCTTCCTCCTCTTTCCTTTATTTACATTGTAGAATTTTTATTATTGTTCTACTTAAAAGTTAATTAAAATACTTCTTAGTCATCTGTGCAATTATTTAGAACTTAGAACAACATCAGTTTTTGGAGGAAAGGAGCACTTATCATTCCCATTATTTAGAATTACTAGCATACTGTGATAATAAAAAGCAGATTAATTTTAAATCAGCTTTGTTAATGTTTTTAAATTCTCCAGAGACTGTCCTGCCCTTGTGAAAAGTCCCTGGTAAAAATAATAGTTAACATTTGTTGAGTACATCAGAGTTAATGTATGTTTAATCATTGTGGTGAATAAATCAGCTAATAAAGGGAGAATACCCCAAATACTTTTTCTAACATGTTTTATAATAATTTCTGTTCAAAAAATTTTTTCTAGTCTAGAGGATTTGGAGATGACTATTCAATTTCTATAAAAAATATTAACTCAACAAATTGAGTTGGAATTGTATGTAATGGAGGGGAAGAAATTGGGGTAAAGGGGAGACTTTCTGGCTTATTTCTCTATTTAATCATAAGGTCATGCAGCTCCATTTTCACTCTCTTAATAAATGGTTTCCCTCACTGTTGATTTATAACATCAAACTATAAAACACTGGTAAAAGTAATATGTTGTTTTCCTATATTCTATAAGTTATTATTAAGGAAGTATACTTACAATGTACTTTAGTTTGTTTACATTAATCATTTGAGAGAATTTGTCTGCTGTGAGTAGAATAATAAAATTATTTTGCTTTTTATACGGATTCTAGAAGGAAATTATTTTAATTTTTCCTTTTCCAACGTTATTTATATTATGAAAAGAGATGCTATTTAAACTTTTCTCTTTATTTTATGTTATTATATATATATATATATATATAAAGTCTGGTAACCATTTGGTAATCCAACTGTTCCCTGTATCATATTACTCAAACTCTGCAACAAGTATGCAAGGACACCAATATGAACCTGTACTTTTCTACTTTATTAACTTGTCCTCTCTACACAGCTTCTTTTATCCTATAGGACCCCATCTGTAGTTTTAAAAATATTGATGACTAATTCTACAAAGGGTGGTTTAAGCCACAAAGAAGAACCTGGAACTGAACTAGAGAGTGGCCATATGCTCTGAGACATCGCTACAGCACAGAAAGAAATATTTTCTGAGAACATTTCTGTTATCCTGCTGAAAGATAGTCTAGAAGCTCCTGCTCTAAGTGGTTCTGGAGGGCCATAGTAATAAGTTAGATGATTGCAAACTTGCAGTAAAAATGACCTGGTTTAGGCCCTCAGAGTACCTTCATGTTAGATATAAGGAAAATGAAGTATTTCTCACACTCAAAACAGGAGAACATTCTGCCTTCCAAATTTTTCATCTGAAACTTTCTTTCCATTAAATTTTGCTGAAACTATATCACTGTGCATGACAATATACATATGTGGAATGATATCTTAGCAATATAGAACAGTACAAGATTTGAAATGGTTATTTCTACTGTTTATGAATCATGTGATCTGGGAAAAATTTTTTTTTTGAAATTTTAATTATTCATTTGTAAAATCCTCATTCTCAGGATGGTTGTGAACAAGGCACTGTGTGTGAAAGTATCGGGCACAAAGCGTCAAATCAATGTGGAATCAGAAAGGCAATGTTGGGTTTCAAGAATTCTCTAAGTATGTAGAACTTAAATATTTACAGCTGCCTTACATATTATTCTTGAATTATTTGTTGTTTAGAAGTCAAGGGGTGAATTTTACATGTTTGATAAAAGAAACATGTATATTTTAAGCAGGTATATTTTAAACTTAAAAAATTTACTTAAATTAGCTAAAAGAACATAATTATATTTAGGTGTTTCTTAAACAAATATGGACAAAGTCATTTATTTAGTGTTACTTTTATTGAAGACATATAGAGATACTTTGTCTCAGTGACTATTTTTATTGCTAATGAATTTGTAAAAAAAATAGGAGAAAAAGAGAGGCTTGATATAATTATATAGACTAATTAAAAACAGGATATATTATCAACATCAGTGATTATGTTCTTAATTCCCACCTCCCCAGACCAGTATCTTATCTTAAAGAACCTTTATTTTACTCTTTGTTTTATTTATGCTCTATTGTCATAGTTTATTAATTATGAAAATATTATTAAAATCTCCCAATGAATTTATGAATATGATTATCATGTTTTAATTGAAAATATTTGTAAAATTGTAATAGTTATTGGTATATGGTTATATTTAATAAAATACTTTTAATTCAAAGGGATTAGGAAGTTATTTTATTAGCTTCATATTGAAAAAAATTGTTAATACTTTCAAGTTTCTATCATTTAAGCACGCTGTTTTGTTTATCATGTCTTGTAGACATTTCCCTATCAATCCCATTGTTTCTGTCATTGTTTGGTCACCTCATTGGTCCTTTACTTTGATAACTTAAATTGTAACTTTACAATATTCTTTTTATGCAATCTTTTCTGCTTCAATCCCTGCTCTACAATATAACCAACAATTTAAAAAATGAGATCATAGCAATTCTTCCTTTAATACCATTATATGGTTTCTAATATCTAGAAGAAAAAATTTAAGCTACCTAGTACTGTGTAGAAAAAGCTGGTAGTAATGTCTCCAATTTCACTGCTAATGTGTCTTGAGCACCCAGTGCCTAGTGCATTTAAGGTGTTCAGTATGTTTTTGATAAATGAATAATAAACTTCCCACTTCAGCCTCTTTCTACCTACCTGCCCTCTGCCTCAACCCTGCACTGAAATCTTGCTTTGCTTTGAACATGCTATGCTTTCCTTCCCCTATGCCAACTGCATTTAAGTCTGCAGAAAAGGCTTAAGTAAAGTAAACTAAAGGGATTTTGTCTGTGAGACTCATAGGAATGAGTTCAGGCCATAATCACATGCGGGTGATGGTTGGCATAGTTACGCGTTACAAAACAAGGCACTCAACATAGGCACTGATGAAAGCATCAGAGTGGTTTATAACTGGAGCTTTGTTTTAATCCTATCCTTAGTGCTGATTAATTTTATGATTCTAGAAAATTACACTCAGTAAATGAAATAATACTGCTTCATAAAGATGAAATACAATTATTTATCTCACAGGAGATATCCTACAATGTTTTGGAAGAAATTATGTGGGCAGAAGAAAAATGTGAGTATGTGGAACAGTTATGAGAGAAAAGAGTTTTGAGGAAGAGCTGCAAGAAGAAGTGAGTCATTTCATTTTAATTTTTAGAATGAGCTAATCACAAATGAGAACTTGGGGAGAGCAGGTTAACAGGGCTGAGCATGGTTGAAGTGAAGGAGGAACTATTGAGAGTGAAATTGAAAAAGCATACAGTAGCAAAGAAGGGAAGAAGGAATGATGAAGAGCATCTGGAACATACCTATTCAGGGCAGTCAACTGTGTGTGGTGCTTCAGTGAGACTTGTTTTATATTCTTGAACAGTATTTAGTCATAGGGTTAAAGTAATTAAATGGAATAAAAGTAAAGGAGAGGTGAAAACAATGATTCCTAAGGTTATTTTGGAATAATATGTTTATATTTACTGGATGAATTCCTCTTATAAGTTATTTAGGGAAATTTTAGTTTTATATTTAATTAGAAAGGAACAGGACCATAAAATAAGTTAGAATTTGAAGAAGAGACACCAGGGAAGCCAGAATACACCCATATGTCCATGGTACAAAAATAAGAACAAAAACAACTCTTATATAGGAAGGAGCAATAAAAATAAAATGAAAGGTAACAGATTTTTTGAATGGAATTTGAAAAGAACAGGGTAAGCTACAATGGAGAAAGATATACTGGTAATGACTGGTTATGAAGTTGTAATTGCAGGACAAAATCTTTGTGTATAGAGAAAGAGGACATTCAAGAATATGCCATATTAAGGGCTTACCACACTACTAATAAATGTCAATAAAGAGCAAAAACCAGGTGCATACATCACTTAGTAGAACAACCAAGGTCTACATATCTAAGGAATTTAGAGAAAGCTTAGCCAAAGCATGGCAGAAGGATGGGTCAGCAACATTCTCTTGGGTAGAGAGAGGTACAGGTGGTTCTAAACCTCACCTGGAGAAGCATCATTGTACATGGTAAGGTCTGAGTGACTGAAGATCCCATCGGGAAGCATTCATTGTCTTTTTCTAGGTCCATGAGATAGAATAGTCCTGCACGTAACCTAGTCTGATACTTGCCAGAGACCTCCTCATGGTGCACCTTAATGATCATGGAGAATATAGAACACAGTATATTTATGGGGTAGAGTATATTCAGGAATTAAAAATACCCTCATCCATGATAGACTTTCCAGGCTAGTTCACCCTGTTTCCAGGTACATTCTTGAACTCAATGCTTCAGTCATCTGTTCCCCCATAAGTCTCTTGGGGTCCAGTGCAATGATCTCAGATCAGCCATGGGCTCTTCTACAATGTCTGATTTTAAAGAAAGAACTTGAAGAAATGGCAAGAATTGCAGGCTTAGCAGTAGCAGTTATAGAAGGTGTTTATGCAGCACTTATGATGTGCCAGGCACTGTTTTGTGTGATTCGTGTGGGCTTGTTTGCTTAATGCTCCTACAACCATGTTCTATTACTATCCTCATTTTCCAGATGGAGAACTGAAATACAGAGAGTTTGAGTTATTTGGACCAAGATCACACAGCAAATGAGTGATGGAGCTGTGATTTGAACTCAGGCAGACCGGCTCCAGAGACTGTCCCTAACCATTTTGCTACACCAGTTCTCCATTGGCAACTAACTGCTAGCGCTTTATTCCTACCTACTTACTTGTGTGTTTGTTTCCTTCCTTTCTTCTCTCCTTTTCTTCTCCTTCTCCTTCTTCTCCTTCTCCTCCTTTCCTTTCCTTTCCTTTCCTTTCCTTTCCTTTCCTTTCCTTTCCTTTCCTTTCCTTTCCTTTCCTTTCCTTTCCTTCCCTTCCCTTCCCTTCCCTTCCCTTCCCCTCCCCTCCCTC
>PVKZ01005112.1:0-60794 GCA_004027375.1 Macroglossus sobrinus
CCAATCTGGGCAGCTAGAGGTCCAGAGTTATGGTGAAGGGTCCCTGGGTGGGTGTCCAGGGGCCTCCACCACCTGGGGGTGTTGGTGTGAGCCCTGGGCAGCTTTCACTGGGAGGCGCCCGCTTGGAAAATGGGGGGTTTGGAAGTTGGGGCATGATTTATTAAAAGCTGCAGCGGGCGAGGGAAGGCGGTGGCTGGGGCAATCCTTGCAAACAGCCGCCTGGAGCTCCTGCAAGGCGGACTTGGACACTCGCACGCCCCCACCCCCCTTCTCGCCGGGGCCCGCATCTCTCTCGCTCTCTCTCTCTCTCTCTCTCTCTCTCTCGCTCTCGCTCTCTCTCTCTCTCTCTCTCTCTCTGACTTTTCTCCTGAACAATCAGGGACTTGTGCTGGCGGCCGAGTGAGCCACGGAGCTGGCTGGCCGAGGAGGAGGCGACGTCATGGATTCCTGAGTGTGAAGTTTGCAGGAAAGCCCTTAGTTTTGGAGATGGACGGGATCCAGTGGTTTCCATGGTGCTGGATAAACAGGAGGAAACAGTGAGGGAATCCCGTTATTTTACTGCATTGAAAGCCTATAAACACGGAGCGCCGGGAAGGAAGTCGCGTTCCCTCTCGAGTGAGCCGAGCGCCGAGCCGCGCCGACTCCGCTGCGCCGGGAGCCGGGAGCCGGGAGCCGGGAGCCGGGAGCCGGGAGCCGGAGGCGCGCAGCTCCCCGGCCGCTCGCAGGCTCCGCGGCCAGGGCAGCCCCGCGAGCATGCTTTAGAGGGCGGCGCCCCCTTGGCTCCTGGTCTGCAAACACAGAGCCCCTCGCGCGCCGCGCGCCAAGCCCGCATCCCCTCCAGATGCAGAGAGAGGCGTCTGCGTTCAGGCTGGGGCACTGCCATCCCCTCCGCATCATGGGGTCTGTGGACCAAGGTAACTTACTTAACCACCGACTCGCCCTCTGTTTCAGCCGGTCCCTCCTGTCGCCTCCCAGCTCTTGCCTTCTGCTCCTTCCCCGGGCAGCGCTTTCGGCTCCTGGCTGAGGTCGCGCGGGGAGGCCCCGGGGACTCCGGTGTCCCGGGGGTGGGGGGTGGGGGGGGGCGCACAGGTACAGTGGCCAGGAGGAGCGGCGCCCTGGCCCAGGTCGGGGAGGGGCGGTGGGCCAGCCGACTTCAGACCACCGCGCCCGGGGGTGTCCCCAAGGCGGGATTCCCCAGGCCAGGAGGGGCTGTCATAAGATTTTCTCCTCCGTGGGACACCGGGAGGGGTTCTCGCTACTAACCGCTGGCTGCTTAACCGTTTCAGCACTCAGCTTTTGACAGCACATGCCATTCAGCTGTATTATTATTATTATTATTATTATTATTATTATTATTATTATTATCATCGTTGTTATTATTATACATTTATTGTTATTATTATCATTTAGCTTTCTTTTTTTTTTTGTCCTTTTAGGAAAACAGTCTCAGTCTTTTGCTAGATAGCCAAACTAGTCCTAAAGACTTTGCTTTTTTTTTTTTTTTTTAACAGTTACAGCAGCAGATGCTCTGGGACATTTAAACAATATTTTCTCCCCTAGACTTTTTTTTTTTTTTTTTGATGTGCCTGATGGTTACAGACCTCCGGCTCCTTTAAAGTGCAGTGTACCATCAGTTTGTTTAGCGATCTGGTTACACTCTGTTCCCCGCGTTTCTGCCTCTTTCCCCCTCGTCTCGGGTCTAGCCCGGAACGGCATACTGCTGGGATGGGACGGGAGGGGCTCCACGTGTAAGAATATGACACGCAAATCTCCCCCTGCGGTTGGGGTTGCTGGAGGAGTTTGGGCTGTACGCGGATGGGTCTGTCTTTAAAACGGGAACGGTGGAGGGGGGGGGTGCAATGCGATGTGTATTTTTCAGAGGCCAGCCCTGCATCCCAGCGCGGGCACTGCCCACAGGCAGGGCCGCAAGAGTTAAGTGAAAGGAGAAATATCCGTAGGAGGAGTTAGCCTCGTGTCATAAAATCAGAGTTGAATGTAGGTTTTGTGCTCTGCGTGGCTGATTAAAGTTCTGGGGCAGAAGAAATGACAATTTCAGTAAATAAACCTGAGGGGCTTTTTTTTTTTTTTTCCTTTTTCCTTTTGAAAACCAGAGTGAGGCCAAATGCCTTGGGTTAGGTAAATGGTATGCTTTGCCACAGCAGACCTCAGTGACACGTATTTTTAGCTGAGTTGCACTTTTGAAAGCAACACCCTGCCAACGCGTTGAACGTTTTAACTGGTACCAAGTATATCCTGTCCTCGGCTAGTGGTCGAGCATGTGACATGATGGCAAAAAAAGATTGCTAATCCCACATCACCTGTAGAAGTGGTGCTGCCAGACGGGCAGCGGAGACTAAGGGCACGCATTGGTTTTTCCTGTTATACGTACGGAAACAGCGTGATGCTCGGAAGGTCGGGGCGGGGGACAGAGTGACGCCACACGTAGCTCTCTTTGGAAAGAGAGAGAGAGAGAGAGAGCAAGAGCTTGGAGGAGAAGCTGAGCTTCTGTTTCACAAGCCTCACATTTTAATGGAGCTGCTACCCCTCTGCTCCCGGCTGATGCATTTGCTCCCGTCTGGAGGGGTTGAAGTCTTGTGTGTTTTGCGTGTGCACGTGCGTTGCCTGCCCTTCCCAGCTCACGCTCGTGTGTGAGGGATCGTGAGAGTGTGTGTGCCAGCGTGGGTACACATACATGTGGGAGACAGGGCACCACTCTGTTGCCAGCGAACCACACTTGGCACACCAAGGCGACTGGGCACACAGAACGTAATTCCAGGCATCAAGGAGCTGGCATGCGAGATGCTTTGACGGTGCCCGCGGAGGGGAAAAGCTCGGGCCCCTTTAAACTCAACCTCCACGGGAGCCTAGGGACAGACCTGAAGTGTGCGCGCGCGGGTGGGTGGGGCCACGAAGAACGAATAGAAATATTTGCATGGTAAGAAAATACTGACCTTGCTGTGCAGCTTGGGGTCGAGGCCCTGGGAAAAACTGAAGATCTGAAAGAGGTGTGTTCCGTTTTATCTGAAGTGGGATGATGGAAAGTATTTCAGGGATAAACAGACCCAGGGTGAGCTCTGCTCATGTCCAGACCCAAACTCCCTGCCTTCTGCTTGGCTTAGCATGTCTGCTTGGCCAGATCACAGCTGTGTGATCTTGGGGGAGTGCCTTCACCTCTCTGTGCCTCAGTTTCCACGTCTGGAAAATGGAGCCAATAATAATAATAATAATCGAGGGTTTTGAGATTCAGTGAGGCGACCCATATAAAGAACCTAAAATGGTATCATGCTCAGTCAACCCTCAATACATGTTCGCTGCCATTCCTCTTATATTAAAGATGAAAAATAATAACTTACGTTGCCCTAGCACTGAGTTTTGTGGCAAAAATTCTTTGAAGAGATGCAGTAGTTGAAACCTCTCAAGATACTTTTAACTTAACTGGGGCTTCACAGTGAGACAGATCGGGCTGAGATCATGAGTGTGAAGCCTCACTTTGCTCATCTGCAAAAGAGAATAGTGACAGCATCCCATGAACTCACGCGCAGAAGACGCGTATCTCTGTGCTCAACACGTGATTAGCACACACTAGATGCTCTGATTCTGGGACTGTCGAGGACAATGCGAACCAGCCTTGCCCAAGGTCACACAGCCAGATAGCGGCACTATGCCTGGCACACAATGAGAGCTCCATTGCTGGCCACGGGGGTGAGAGCAAACAGACTGAGCCCTGGCTGGGAGCGTTTACAAGTATTCATTCTGTCCTTGTCAGGGCAGCTGTGCCCGGTAAGGACTATTATCATCATTGTCTCCCTCCCGGAGTTTGGGAGCAAGGCCCAGAGAGGTGCAGTGACTGGCCCGATGTTGCCCAGCAGGGAAGTGTGTGTGTGGGGGGTGAGCCATCATTTGAACCCAGGACTCTTTGGCCACATGCTCTGCTGTCTCTGGAACTCACTGCTGTCATTTTTAGAATACCACGAGGACACCGAGGCGATCCGGACCTTGGTCCCAGGCTCTTTCTCCAGTACCACGTTGGGAAGGGGTGGCATATGCTGGAAGGATAAGAGGAAAGTAAGGGACCATGTGGGAAGGGCCAGCATCGTCATTGGAGACGGGCAAACTGAGGCAGCAGCTGATGTGTCCCCAGCCCAGGGTGAGTTAGGCAGGGCCCCATGCCTTGTCTTACCAGAGGGAAAGCAGTCCCCAGACCCAGCCAGGAGGCTCCGAAGCCAGCGCTGCCTTCTGCTTTTGCATGGAATGGAGACCCCTCCAAGGGCGCTGCCTCCTGGCTAAGCCCCGCCCCTGCTCCCCAGACAGCCCCGCCCCCAGCAAGTCCGTCCTTCTGTCCTTCTCCCCTTCTGTTCTCAGAACTTCAATAAAGGAGAATCACCCCTTTTCCCAGATCGCCTCCAACTGCCTTTATTAAAACCTTTCCTTAGCTGGGTCGGAAGGCCTCCTGAGGACAGGGGTTAGTTAGGTCTCCTATTTCTGGGAGCCTCCAGAGGGTCCCAGGTAACGTTGCTACACCCCACACGTCAACAGCTTGAGATCTGGGCGACAGGTTCAAGTCTTGGCTCAGCCACTCGCAAGCTGCGTGACCTTGTGCAAGTAAGTCCACATCCCGTGCCTCAGTTTCCCCACATACAAAAGAATGACAGCAATAGTATCTGGAGTCATAATTAATATATTTAACAATGAGTACCAGCCAATCAGAATAGCAGGAGCAGGGTCCAAAGGGCTGCCCCTGAGGGGCCGAGCTTTAACCCTTTATCTGCTGAATTGCAGGGAGAGCTCTAGGGCAGCAGAGGCCCTCGGGTGAGTGGGTGTGGGGGGGTGACAGCAGTTATTTACCAATCTGTGGAGAGTGTCAATCTTTTAATAAGCAATATAACCCTCAAAGTCCCCACTTAATAAATAATTGCTGTCATCATTCCTGTACTATTTATTAATTTGTTATTTACCCACCTACACTCCCCTCCCCAAAAAAAATCCAACCTAAAAAAACATTTTACATTTTCTCATTAGACTGCTCACACTTACTGCATTCATGAGTGATTATTTCACATCTTACGCAGAAGGAGCCGGGCAGGGTCCTGTTTCTGCCCCTTTGCTAGAACAGGAATTTGAGACACCCTGACTGCCAGACGGGATGGGAGGCCCTTTCTGGGCTCCCTGGGCCCCTGCCCTGGGCTGCCCGCTTCCTGCACTGATCACACTGGTGGTGACTGTCCATGCCTTGTCCGTGTCCTCTTCCAGACATGAACTCCACAGGAGCTAGAAACCACAAGGGTCTTGTTCACCCTTGTGGCCCCCAGAGCCCAGAACAGTGCTTGGATGTAGCAGGTGCTCAGTGTGTGTGTGTGTGTGTGTGTGTGTGTGTTTATTTATTTTTGATAAATAGATGGATGAATGAATGGATGAATGATGCACAGTAGGGGTGATGTTGCTCATTTAGGCCACGGAATTGAGACTTTCACTCCAAAGCACTCGCCATCATTTTGGCTCCCTCCCTTCTGTCTCCGTTTGAAGGTGAAGGTGGCCCTTTGAATCCATGTTTCCCCACGTCACACTAGCGACCTGAGCAGGATTCCTCCTGGCCGTGCCGCGGGCATAGACTTCTTGTCTGGCATGACTCAGCCCTCAAAGGCGAGAACAACAAACAAACCCCGGCCGTGACCATGCCAGCGGCCACCACTTACTGAGTGCCAGCTGTGCGCCAGGTAGCATCCTGAGGGCGTTCCGAGTGCCACTTCGTTTGTCCTCACGCCAGCCTGACAGTCGACATCCCCGACTTGCACAGAGAGGTATGGCCGCCCCCCAGGGTGACATCCCTGGGTTACAGAGCTCTGGAGAACTCCATCAGACACTCTCCTCCTGGTCGCTCCCCATTGGGCTGAAAAATCATACCAACACAGTGACCTGTTTTCTCTGTCAGACACAGAGCTCTGTGGCCAAGCACTTGACAGGTGCCAGCGAAGTCTCAAAATAAACCCAGAGACGGTGGTTATTTAACGTGACCCCCATGTAGAGAGGAGAAAACTAAGGTGGCAGCGGTCGAGGCACGTCAAGGGCGGAACCGGACCCCGCCGATGCCGGAAGCGCAGGTTCAAGGGCTCGGTCCCCGTTGCTCCCACTTCCTGCAGCAGACCACCCAGCGAGATGGGAACAAGCTGGCGAGGAGGGCCGCAGCCCCCTAAAGGAGGAGCCAGCCCTCCACGGAGTTTGGAGCATGAGCGGGTGGGTGGGGGGTTCTGCCACTTCCACCTCGCCTTTCTGAGCCACTCAGAAACTTCTGGTGGCCCTGTCCCATCCCCTTCTTGTCCCCTCTGGCACAACGGGCCTGCCCAGCGAACTCTTTCTTCATAGCCTCTCTTGGTGGACAAAGCCCAGCTAGGAGCTATTGGGCCTGACGCTCAGCATCGTCACCACCACGCTTGGATCTGGTCTGTGCCCGCTCCCCTCACTCCCTCACACACACGCACACACTCGTCACACTCTCCCCTTGGCCCGTGCTGTCCGGGTTGCCCACGTGGGGAGCCCTTGCCCCCTTTTCTCCTCTTTGTTCAAGGCCCGCCTCATTCTCCTCTTAGAAGCCCCCTTGACCATCCATTTGTGTTCATCAATATTTTTAGATCACCTAGTAGGTGCTGGTTCCTGTCTTAAATGCCGGGGATAGGCTGGTGACCAAGCAGATAGCCTGCCCTCATGAGGGCAGCACCAAGCAAGTGAATGCAGGAATACCCAACCACTAGCTTCAAATGGTGTCAAAGGCAAGAGACTAAAATAGAATAGAGTTGCAAATGACTCGGTATATGCGTGTGTGTGTGTGTGTGTGTGTGTGTGTGTGTATGTGTGTGGCAGGTGGGTGGACTCGTTTCCTGTGGCTGCCATTGCAAATTACCACAAACTGGGTGGCTTAAAACAAAAGAAATCTATTTTCTCACAGTTCTGGAGACTCAAAATCTGGAAGCGAGGTGTCGGCAGGGCCCCGTTCTCACCCAAGTCTCTGCTAGGGGAGGGTCCTTCCTGCGTCCTCCCGGCTTTTGGTGGCTCCTGGCCATCCTTGGTGTTCCTTGGCTGGTTCGTGCATCACCTCGCTCTCTGTCCCTGTCTTCACACGGCCCCCTTCCTGTTGTGTGTTTGTTCTCTCCTCTTCTCGTAGGGACCCCAGTCTTTGCATGAGAGCCCTGAGCTTTAAGGACCTCATCCCCCCCTGAGTGCACCTGTCGAGACCCTATTTCCAAGTAGGATCCCATTCACAGCTGCCTGGGTTGCGGGTCTGGGGGAAGCACACAATTCAACCTACAACAGTAAGGACTGACCATGCCGACTGGAGGGTTGTTTCTTTCGCGATGTCTTTTTTTTGTGACCTCCGCCGTGGCAAGGGGTCTACCTGTAAAACGTCTGGGAGACGAGCATCCCGGCAGGAGAAACAGTGAGTGCAAAGGCCCCGAGGAGAGGGATGTGCTTGGGATGTTCGGTGACCAGTAAGGAGACCTGTGAGGTGACGAGTTCATACCCCCAAGCCCAGGCAGGGGTCACAGGGTCTTGTGAGCAGTTTGTGGTTGATTCTCAGGGTAGTGGGGAGACACTGGGGGGATTTTCAGCGGCAGGGGTGTGAGCATGTCAATTTTTTTTGAAAGACTGTATTGGCCATGAAGTGGGGAACAGCCTCTAGCCAGGTGAGGGTGGGTGCTCAGAATGCAGGTGGGGGGCTGCTGCCATGGCCTGGGCAGGTGACGATGGTGGCTGGGGCCAGTGCGAGGCCGAGAAGTTGGGGGAGAAGTGATACTTCTGAGTCTACAGTGTGTTCTTTGTGGTTCTCAAACTGTGTTCCCTTGGGCCCCGGAGTTCTGCAGGGATGGTCCCCGTCTTCGGCACTCGAGAGCAGATGGCATTAATCTCATGATGTGTCTTCTTCCCGGCCCAGCCTAGAGTCCCCCCCCCCCCCCATGGCAGGTCCCCTTCACCCTCTGTTACCACTGGGAGTCATGAGACATTTTTTTTTTTAATAGTGTTTCATCTTGATCCAAAAATGTCCCTTAACAAATCCACCCTTAGCTAATAACCCAGGAACAATGTGACTCAGTAATGAGTATCAGATTCGTGTGGGACAAAGCCATTTCCGTGTGACTTTTAAAAGCGACCAAAACCTCCTCTCTGCCTTAGCGGGGGTAACAGTGAGCCTTATACATGCGGCCACTCGGTGGGTTAAAGAGCCTGTCTGGGATGCACGTAAAGTGGTCTGTTTATCTCAGCTGCCATTTTTGCTATGATTTTAGTGTTTTAAGTTCAAGTTCTTACTTTCCTTCAGCCTGAAGGGGACGAATCCATTTTCTGCCAACTCTCCGGGGTCTTCTCTGTAGGTTTTGGATGACCTACTTTTAGTCACTCAACTAATGAGTCCAGAAGTATTTGTGGAGGATGCTCACAGGGACAAGTGGGGACACCTGGGTGGGGACGATGGTGACCTGACAGCAGCAGAATCAATCATGTGTAGGCCTCTTCTCAGCTCCAGGTGATGGGGCCATCTGGGACTAAGGACCTGCTGCGGCCAGATCTTCCCATATTTTAGGAGACATTGGAAATTTAGACTTTTATATGAAATCTCCCAATTAAAAAAAAAAAAAAGCAAGTTCAGATTTAAAAAAAATATATATGGGGCAGGCCAAACATAAGATGCCTGCAGAGTTATTCGCTAAGGGTGGATTTGGCTGAGCCACTGCAAACCTGTGACTTGGGCTGCTGCTAGGTGTCACATCTTACCTTCCGCACCTTGACTTGGGTTCTGGCTGTCCGTAGCACCTTGCTGGAGGATCAGGGTAGCAGAAGGCAGGAAGAAAAGGGGAGAGTGACAGGTGAGACACCAAGGAGAGCTGGGGTGGGGGCGGCTTATCTGGAACCCTGTAGACCAGGTGTCTGCATTTAATTCTGAACTTAAGAGGAAGCCCCAGGAGGGCTCGTGGGAGCTATGTTTTGAAAGGAGAGGTAGTGAGACCGGAAGGGGGTCTGCTGCATTCATTCAGGCGAGAGATGTGGGGGTCCTAGAATCCTGGGGCAGAGGGAAGGACAGTGCAGCTGACGAGAAGGGGGTGGGATCTGGGTTACGTTTTGAAGACGGAGCCGCCTGGATTTGCCGAGGGTTTGCGGGGGGCGGCGTGGGAAGAGGAGGGGAATCGAGGCCCACTTTGTGGGCTTTGGTTAGAGAACTGGATGAAAGGGAGGGCGCTGTCTGAGCTGGGAACGTGGGAGAGGAGCTGCTGCAGAGGCTGGTAGGGTTTAGGTTGGGCACATTCACTCCGAGATGCCTGTTGGATGCCCACATAGAGATGTTGGGTGGACAGAGAGATATATATCTGAGCCCAGATTTCAGAGGAGAGGTCCAGGCTGCAGGCAAAAATGAGCTTTATCCCAGAAGATGGAAAGAAGGGTCCATTTGAAGGGGTCTCAGGACACAGAGCCACCTGGAGGGTAAGGGTCAGTGCTCTTCAGATATCTCTATTCAGATGGAACCAAGTTATGCTGAGTAGTTTCCCAAAGGGCCACGTTGAGGTGAGCTTGTCAGAGAAGGGGAGGATTCTGGGTAGGAAAAATCAACCCTCGTCTACTAGGATAGAGGCAGTTCATCGTTAGGGGTGGGGATGATTTCTCACCCCCACACGAGGGTGATGCCAGCCTTCCTTTTTCCTATAGCACAACGGCAGGCTGGTTCCTTTGTTTATCCCTGACCAAATGTCAGGGGCTGGACTTTGAGTCCTGTCATGAGGACCAAGAGCATCCAGCCCCTTGTAGATACTTGGCTGTATGTGTCTTAGGCTGGGTCATCTCGCCTCTTCCACCCAAATTTATCTGCCACCCCCTAAGATGCTTGTTGGATACTCTCAGGATAGCTGTGCTCATGCTCTGACAGGCAGGGCTGAAACTTGGGGAGTCCCGAGCCAGGCCCAGGCCCCTGGAATGGACTTCGAGTCTAAACCAGTGGTTCTCATCCCTGGCCACACCCTGGGGGCCTCTGGGGAGCTTTTTACAAAATACGGTATGGCCCAGGCCCTACCCTCAAACATTCAGATCGTAACTGGTCTCTGGCAGAGCCCAGCCATTTGAATTTATCCACAGCTGTCCAGGTGAGTCTCACCTGCAGCCTGGGTTAAGAACCTCCCATCAAGTGCAATTGGAGGACCCTTATCCATTACTGGGCCTCCTCTTCCAGGATATAAACCCGACGAGGGTCCAGGCGATGTCCTGTTGACGGCTGCATCCCCACGATCTACGGCAGTGCTGGCTACCTAGCAGGTGCTCAAATAAATATGACTGAGGGCTGATAGCCTTGGAGCAGAGATGGCTGCTCTGAGGAGTGCACACTCTCCATCCTCTGGAGCATGGGAAGGGATCGAGTCAGTCCTAACAGAGGTCGGGCTGGGGTTCTCGGAATCCCTGAACCTCTCCCACCTACTCTTCTGATCCAGTGATTCTCACTCAGCACTGGCTGCACGTTAGATCCTTCTGGGGTCATTAGAAAAAGACCCCATGGGATGTTCTGGTTCATTGGGTTCACACTGAAGCATGGGCACCGGCTTAAACAGGTGTCTTAGGAACAGAGACTCATGGGCGTGGACCACAGACTGGTGGTTACCAGAGGGGAGCGGGGAGGTGAACACACAGTGTAGAAACCTGACTGTTCAAATGTACAGCTGAAACGTACTGGATTTCGTTAACCAATGTCCCCATAAAACAAACAAACAAACAAAAAACAAAAATAAAAAAAGAAAAACTATCCCAGGGAGGTTCTAATACTGTGTGAGGGCCAAGGACCATCATCCTTCTTTGTCTGCCTCCGTGAGTCTGTATTTTGACTTCGGTTCACTAGGTCCAAGGCCCCAGAAGTGTTTATTAGGGGAACGGTGTTGGGTTCTTATGTAGTGTTCCCCCAAAGTCCCTGTTCATAACCTTCACCTTGGGCGCTTGCTGGAAAAGACACATTCCCGAATCTCTGTTCTGGACTTACAGAACCAGAAGCTGCAGTGAGGGGCCTGGGGATCGGCTTTGAACCGTTGCCCAGGTGTACGCCTTACCTGCCCACCTCTCTAACTCCGACACCCTCCTTGCTCAGACTGAGCTCCCCCTCCCCACCTTTCTTTTGGTTCCCACCCCCCAGATCACTCTTCCCCTAGGTTTTCTACCAGCCAGGTTTGTGTAGATGTCACCTTCCCGGACAGGCTCTTTGTGACGGCCCTATTCATGCTGGGGCCCTGGCGCGTGAGAGGTGGCCAAGAGGTCCAGGTGTGAGGCTGGACTTGTGCTTTCGGAGGATCTGTGATTCTTTTCAGGTCCCGGGGAAATTGAGTGGCGGGGTCACGCAGGTGACTAGACGCTAGGTGAGGAGAATCATGCGTCCGCTGTGGGGACAGCGAGGAGCAGAAAAGAGAGAAAAGCCAGGCTCACGGAGGGCAGAGCTGCCAAGCGGCAGCAGCTTTCGGGTGGCGCTCCTGCGTCGGGCAGGGCGCAGCAGTGCTTGCGGCTGGGAAGGGCCCCCGGCCAGTGGCAAAGCGCGGTGTCCCCGCGGTGGTGCAGCCAGGGCAGGCAGGCGGGCCTCCTTCCTCCCGGGCGCTGGCCAGCCCGGGCCGCCCGCCTCTCCCTACCCCCCCCGCCCAGCCGGGGCCCCGTGATGGCCCCGCCCCCGCCGGCCAGGCCGCCCTGTCCCCGCCTCCCCCTCCGCCCCGCCCCCCCGCCCCCCACCAGGGCTGCAACAGGTGCCTCCCGGAGCAGGAAGCTCGCGCCGCTGCTCAGCTCAGCTCCCCCGGGCGCGTCCAGCCTCGCTGCGCCAGGCGCGCCATCCCCGGACCCGGCTGGCGTCCCCCCCCCCCGAGGACAGTGACCCTCCGCCGCGCCACCTGCTTCTCCGCCCGCTTCCTGCCACCTTGCCACCTCCCCCCCCCCGGTGAGGGGCCCACGAGAAAGCCGAGAAAGCCGAGCCTGCCCTCGCGCCCACCCCCAGCCCCGGGCCCAGCAGCCTCCCCGCCCGCCTTGTGCGCGCCATGGATGCTCCGGAACAGCAGCCCGACCCCGACGGCTACGAGCCCGGGGGCAGCCCCCAGGACGAGCTGGACTTCTCCATCCTCTTCAACTATGACTATTTGAATCCTATCGAAGGTCCGTAGAGGCTCCGCCTGGCCTGGCCCCAAGCCTGCACTGGGGCTCGGGCCTGGAGAGTGGGGCCCAGGGCCCCCTCTGCGCCTCACGTCCCGGGGGGCTCGGTGCGGTGGTGGTGGTGGTGGTGGGGAGGTGCCTCTCCCCAGGTGAGAGGCATCGAGCGTCAGGGACTGCTGCTACCCTTAGGGGGCGGTAGGCTCACTCCTGCGTCGTAGGGTGTCAGTTTCCAGATACTGTGACTTCTCCTGGAGGGTCCCTGGTATCAGGCCAAAGGTGGCAGGGGGCTCAGCCGGCCTCTTGCCTGCTGCTGGGTGGTCAGAGGGAGACGGAAGTGAGTTGCTTTGGAGGGAGCCAAAGAATGGAGGTGGTGGGAGTGGGCCGGTGCAGGGAGAGGCTGCACCTGAACCTCATTATCAGAGCAGGTGAAAGCCGATCCCCTCCTCCTCCTCCTCTAGGCACCCCCGCGGGGTGAGTGGCATTTGTCGGGGACTTTGTATTGACACTAAGGAAGAGGTTGTCTGTGTCTCATGCCAGGAGTGTGGTTTGACTTCAGTGGTGAGGGGCCAGCCCATTTCCTCCCAGGGAGGTGCTGCTGCCGCTGAGACTCACCCCAGTGCATGGGTCCGAGCTCCCCGTGACCCCCACCCTGCAGGCATGACGGATGTGGGGGCGCGCGGGGCTGGGGTGGAGGTGGGCGCTGGCCTGTGGATTCAGCCAGACCCTGCCTGGCTATTCCTGCCCGAAGGCCCTGTCAGCCTGTGCCTTCCAGTGTCATCTGCCACTGGGGGCTGGGGACTTCCCCAGGCTGGGCTGTCACTTCACGTGTTGAACAGGGGCCTTCGTCAGAAGGAGCAGGAGGCCACACACCCAACCTCATTGTATTTTTCTGGTTAGCAGGTTGTCTTGGAAAAAAAACAAAATAAAAAAAAAAAAAAAACCCAACCAGGCTTCCTGATTTTGACAGCCCAGCCCAGCCAATGCTTGTTGAAGCCTCAGGGACAGGCCTGCTGGCAACTCCCAGAGGCACCGGGGCTTGGCTGGCTGCGGAGTGCAGGAAGGGGCTGGGCCGGTGGGTTTGTGTGGGCGGCCGTCTTTAGGGACCAGCGGGGTGGGGGGTTAGCTGTTTCCCAGAGCTGCCCTGTTAGGCAGGCGGATGAGCAGGTCTAACTTTCTGTCGATGCGTCTTCACTGGCCACCTTCGGTGTGGGGCTTGCTTTGACCTTGGGGATCCCCTTCACGTGGATACCAAGCGAAGGCGATAATTAGTCAGTATTCTGCATTTCGGCCGGGGATGGAAATAATTAGCCAGCGCGAGAGACAGTCTTCTTGAGCGGCAATCTGGAGGCCAGCCTTTGCTTTGAAAAGAAACGATTACGAATCTGCAGACGCTCCCTCTAGCATCAGTGGGTCTTTCTGTTCGTGAAGATTAAAGTCATGTTTTGCAGGGAGGGCACTCATAGTTACACCCCTCCCAGAGTCAAAATCGGCTAACTTTTTTTTTTTTTTTTTTTTTTTGGCAGGGGGGTGATTTCCGGGGAAATAGTTTCCAAGCCAAATGTGATGGGAGGTGCTTTTTATAGTTTTTCTTGGCAAGCGGTGCTTGGTGGCCGCCAGATGGGTGTCTAAATGACCACAGCGAAAGCCCCAGAATCTGTTTTGTTTTTTTTTTATTTTCAATAAACTTTACTTTTTGGAACACTTTTAATCTTACCGAAGCATTGTAAAGATGAGACAAAGAGTTCCATACACCTAACACCCAGGTCCTCACATTAGTATCTGACATTAATGTGTATCAGTATTGTTGTAATTAATGACCCAGGATCGATGCATTCATCATTAGCATCGCAAGCCCATACTGTATGCAAATTCAGAGTGTCCTTGTGTCTTGTGAGCGTGACAATGCTGAGGAGCGCTGGTTAGGCATGTTGAAGAATGTCCCCCCAGTCAGGCTCTTTCTAATGTTTTTCTCGTGGTCAGACAGGGACCGTGGGTTTGGGAGAGGGTCCCTCCCATCAGCATGGTTCGTCCCCGTTGATGCCGACCTTGATCACCTGGCCCAGGGAGCGTTTGCCAGGTTCTTCCACCGTAAAGTTACCCCTTTCCAAGCTCCAGACTGTGATCTTTGGAAAGAAGTTACTTTGTGGCACCCCGCTTAAGGGGCGGGGAGCTGTGCTCTGGAATCTGTCACATCATGACTCCTTGCTGGGAAGTAGGCAGCACAGGCATGTCACGGATGGCTCAGGAAGGGAAGGGATGCCGTGAGCCTTGGGAGGCTAGCAAGAGCCGTTCCAGATGTGGGTGTGGCTCTGGCTTATCCAGATGTTAATAGGAGTCTCCCTCCCCCCCTACTCCCCCTTCTCTGCTTCTGCATAGTGGAACTCCTCAAGGGCCATCACTGGCCCTTATCTTGCTTTCGGGCTTTGCCCTAGTATTGGCGAGGCACGAGGGGCGTTCCCCTTAACGCTGGGCATGAGTTTGGTGAAAAGCCAAGGAAGGGCAAGGGCCGCTAACAGGACAGACGTCGTCGGAAGCTGGTGGAGGTGTCGGAGAGTGCGGGGGAAGTCAGATGCTCGTTTTATGGAAGCTTAACGTGTAGCCGACGGCGATGAGCCGAGGTCCTATCTCCTCCGACCCTAGCAGCTGGTAGGCACCATCGCCACGCCCGTGTTTTTGAAGGAGATGCTAAGGCACGGAGAAGTGAGGGCATTTCCCCAGGATGTAGTGGCTGGTCAGTGGCAGAGCCACAACCGGCTCCAGAGCCCGCATTCTGACCTATCGTGTGAGGGTCGCTCATTCCCTCACTGGAGGGGAGACGCGTGCACAGCGTATCGTAAGGGGCCTGGCACGACGGCAGGCCTGGCATTTAAAACAGTTACCAACAGAGCGATCGTTGCCATTTAAACACCTTTGGACCTCTGTCCGCTCAACTGTCCAAAGGCTGAAATAGTCGTACTTCCTTCGTAAGGTGGTTTGCCTCGAGTGAGGAACCCGCTTAAGTGGATTAACAGTGCGACTTGTTCCTAGCATGTCATTAAACCCTTGATTGTGTTACTAGAGGTACTCCGTTACTGTGAGCCATTCTTCCGTTATCCATTCGACGTGCTGTTGAGCGCCTGTTGTGTTAGATCCTGGGGATGTACTAGGGAATAAGACCCGGCCCTGCCCTCACTGAGCTGGAGCCTATAATTGTTTCCTCTTGTCTGATTGCATTGACCAGCATCCCCAGCAGCATGCTCATCGTCGTGGAGATGGCAGGCACCTCTCCTGTTGGCTTTCAGATTGAGGTGCATGCATTTAATTATGTCAACGAAGTATCCATTCACTCCTGTGTCCTTCAGAGTTTTCATTAGGGATGGGAGTTGCATTTCATCTTAGACGTTTTAGCATCGAGGGAAAGATATGATTTTCTTCTTCCTAGAGCTCTTAATTTGTTGACTTGTATTAATAGATTTCCTGATATTGAAACATTCCTGGTAGACACTTAACTTGGCCCTTGTGTATTATTTTCTTGTGGCCAGCGTTGGTTTGATATCATATTATTTATTTCAGCAGTATTCATGAGTGCTATTGGTCATGTCCTGTGTTTTGGTTTTTTTTTTATGTGCTGTTAGGTTTAAGCGTTTTTTATTTTCTCTGCTCAGGAACAATGTATGTATTGTCAGGACAATTCCGTTTCTGAAACTGTGATAGAATTCCCCCGTGAAGCCATCTGGACCCGGTGCCTTTTGATGGGGTTCTTCTGTGATCACTTTCTCTGTTGTGTCTGTGGGAGCTGGGCTGCCTACACTTTCTTTGTCTACTGGGGTCAGTTTTGGTAGCGTGTGTCTTTTAGAGAAATTATGTATTTCACCTGTCTAGGTTTTCAAATGTATTTGCCTACAGGCATGTAGGGAAGAGTCTTATATTTTTTTTCCCCCCTGAGGGAGAAGTTCAGGGTAACAGAATGAATGGGGACAGGGGTCATGGGAAGCTTGACCAGGGCTCCTGACCCAGTGGAAGGGAGAGGTGTGCTGTCCGTCAGCAGATGGATCAAAGGTGTAATTCCCTTGTGCCTGCTTGTGACTTCAGTGAATTCTTACGCACCCCAGCTGTAACACACTGGGGGACAGGTGGGTCCTGGGAACCCCTAGTCCCCTCCAGAGGGGCCAGATCTCCTCTGGGCTCTGCCGGGACCGATGTGTTGGGAGTACTCACTGAGGGTCTGCCTCAGTGGGTCTGGTGCATCTCTCCTTCAGTTCCTGGTCCACTAATGCACGTGGCGCCACCTTTGACCTTTCAGAAAGGAAAACGGACTTCCGCTCGTTGCTTGTAGAGTCTGTTCCTTAAACCTTTTGGGTCATAGCGCTTTGAAAAGCCGATGAAAGCCACAGATCCAGGAGGCACATACACACACACACACACACTGTTGGAGCACACGTGCGCACATGCACACACACACACCACGCACAAGCACCTCCCCATCCCGCGAGTCCCCCCCTCTGCTCTCCACCACCTTTGTACCATTTTAGCTGCCGCCCGCTCCCTGATGCTGCCTGCACTTCGACTCAGGAACACCTGCTCTCAGCCCATTCACAGGGGACCATTAAAACCTCATTCTCCCGGCAAACACTCACTGAGCGCTGGTTTTGTGCCAGGCCCTGGGGGAGAACAGGGACGGATTAGATGTGGCCCTGCCCTTGCCGGGCCCCCAGGCCTCTGTGGGACACAGCCTAGTAAACAAATAGCAGCAAATGAGGTGCTAGGATATAGTATCATGGGTTTTTTTTCGGTGCGTACTAAAAATAGAGTCCCACCCTACGCAAGCAGGTTCACTAACATGTGACATGCTGAGACGTTGTCTGTGTCAAGTTAAGGACAGGCCTTAATAAGCCTGCTTTGTGCAAATAGTGTCTCCAGGTGCAGCTGGAAAGGCCTCCCATTGAGCAGTGGTCTTGCCAGGGAGGCAAAGGAAATGGGGAGAAGGTCGCCTTAATCATCCTTCATTATTGAACGCATGTCATCCCAGCTTCCAGATTACAAGCCCTCTGTTCTTGAGGTGGCCTCAGATTTTGATTGGGAGCGGAGGCTCTTAAGATCTTAAAGCAGCGTTATTTGGGGTGGCCCCCAAGGCTTTCTAGTCCTCTAAGGTGAGGGGGTTGAATAAATTTGAAAAATACAGCAGCCGTGGCTATTAGTGGCCCTCAATCCTGGTCCAGCCTCACCTGGACCGATGAAGGCAGACTCTCTAGGGGTCGGTTAACTTTGCTGCACATCAGGCAGTGCTAAGTGGCAGGTTAGGCCTTGGACCCACGCCGTTGGGGTCCTGAGTCCCCGCCATCAGCACTACAACTCAGCCAGGATGTCACCAACTCCAGCGTTGAGGGAGCCCACGTATAGCAGCACAGGGGGTGCACTCACCCCTAATATTTGATATTTATATAATTATCACTTGTGTGTTTACTGCTGTCCTAAGGGGATTATACTCATTCTAAAACATGTAGCCAAAATAAAAATGGGAAAGGACAGGATATAAATAGGAGTTCTGCTTTTTTTTTTTTTTTTGGTATTTCTACATCCCAATTGATGTATGCCTCTTGGGGTACATGTTCCCCAACTTTGGAGGCCATTGGCTCGGCAAGTCAGAGCACCAGGTCTGAAATCAGAAAATCCTGGCTCGAATTCTTAGTTGCCTCCTACCTGTGTGACCTTGGCCAAGCAGACGTACCCGGCACGAGCAAGCACGCGATAAATACACGGATGGAAGTTGCATAGTTTCTTATTCGTGTTATGCCTTAAGGGCATGTGATCTCAAGTCTCTGGTCTGTGTTTTGTCATCTGTGAAGTGGGGATGGTGACGGCAGTGCTCACCTCCTAGGGCTGGTGTGGCATGTCCGTGAGGCAGTGTGATTAATGCCCCCGCAGCCGGGCCGTGTGAGGGTTGGATAGTGATGGACTGAGATATCTCCTAGCTCTCCCGACTTCTGCGGGCCTTGGCAACTTGGAAGAGAGAGCTTTTGCCTCTGCCTTTGATAAATCCTGAGTCCAAAGAGAAAATGGTCTAGAATGACGAGCCATAAGGTTGCTGGGGAGGAGCCACTGGCCACCGGCTTGAGTCGGCACTTGTGGCCAGTTATCTCTAACTTCTGCATGTTCAGTTGACTTGAAAAACTCATCTGGCCCCCGCCGTATCCCTAGAACTTGGCTAGCTGCAAAAGCTTTCTTAGTTGTCTCGACTCCAGGGCTGGAAGGTGCCCCTCTGGCTGCCTCTCTTGGGCAGACAGGGCCTCCCCAGGTGTCCTGTCCCGTCCCCATGACACCAGGGCCAGGGAGATGCAGCCCTAGAAAGTGCAGCGTGATGGATGCCTTGCGGCTTCCCCCCACCCAGGGACTTCCTCCTTCCTCCCTCCCTCCCTCCCTCCCTCCCTCCCCAGACAGGAAATAGCCACAGGCTCCGCAGAGCTTGGGGCAGGCTCAGCTTCCCCAGGCCGGCCTGAGGTTTGGTTTTTGCTGATGGTTCCCAAACTGTGCTCAGAACACGGTGAGACCCTACCCCAGGGGGGATGTTCTGAGATGGGTCAGGGGCTGCTATCTGCTTCCCTACCTGGAGCAGAGCCCCACATGGGTTTCCCCAAAGCAGAAGAGCTGCTTTTGACTCTTCCTTGAGTTTTTAGTATGAACTTTTCCCCAAAAAACGGAAAAGTAGACACAATGGTATAATTATCCCCTATATTTCCATCACCCAGCTTGAACAATCATCATCCTAAGGCTAGTCCTACTTTATCCCTCTCCCAACATTGTCCACATCTCCAGCCCTGGTTCGTCTAAACCAAATTCCAGGTGGCATAATATTTTATTAATACATGGATGAGTATGTAGCTCTCAAAGATAAGGATTCCTGAGAAAAATCAAATAGCATGATCAAACCCGAAAATTAATAATTATTTAATTTCAAATGTCCAGCATTCAAATTTCCTGCTTGTCTCACAAGTACCTTTAGGGTTCATTTGTTCGAACCAAGATCCAAACAAGACCCTCAGGTCGTGTTTTGTTGCCATGGCTACGCTGGCTCTTTTATTCCATAAAAGTCCTCATCTGTTTTCTTGCCACTGATTTGTTGAAGAAACAAAGTCCTTTTCCTGTGTAGCTCCTCCCAGGGTGGATTTTGCCGGTGGCATCCCTGTGGTGTCTTTTAACACGTTCCCCTGTCCCTTGCCTGTCCTATAAACTGGCATTAAGATTGAAAGCCCTTTGCCTTGGACTTTTAATGCAGAAGGAATATATCAAAAGCAGACCGTGAGCCACAAGCAGAGCAGAGGAATTGCTTTCCCCGAGTTGGCGTTGGGGACCCTCCCTGCCTCCTAATCTGAGTTTTGGGAAAAGAGTATTTTCTCAGTGGGGCCTGTTGCAGTTACTCAGATGCGTTTCTAAACGCCAGCCCTTCCCACGTGAGCTGTAACTGAGCCGTGCCTGGGTGAGCTTCCTGAAGGGAATAAAGTCTGCAAAGCTCGGGATTTAGAGAGGTCCTTATGAAAACAGACCTGCTCGGGCACGCCTGCAGAAGAAGGCACCGCGTTCGATGAAGGCAGAATAAAACTTTAAAATCTTTGGTGCCTGCCAACGTTATTGTGAAGAGTCCAGAAAGGGGCTGTGTGTTTACCGGTGTCATCCCGAGAAGGTGGGCTGCGGATCTGAAATCCGCAACGGGTGACATCACTTCGTGGTCACGGAGAAAGGAGGAATGCCATTAATGACCAGGGCTGGCAGGGGCCGCTGATGAAGTGTGCCAAGTCCCAGAAACAGGGCACCCAAAACGAAAGCTCCTGGGGGAAAAGTGTAAATAAAAAACCTGTCAGTCAACAAGGTATGAAAGTTACATCTCTGCCCCCGGCCAAGGGTTGCGGGGGCCCTGCCGTCTGTGGAGGGAAGTTTCCATGTGCATTTCAGATGGGCTGAAAGGAAGGTGGAAATCACTTTCCAGGCTGTGCCAGGGGTCGTGGGACCCGGTAAGGGCGAAGCTCTTCGAGGTGTTGGCGGAAGGGTGTGGGGTCCTTGCCGAGTTGGTTAGAGGATGGAACGGGGAGGGAAGGTGGCTGTCCCCTCCTCCCCCGCCTATGTCCCCTTGTGCAGGCCTTTGGTGGAGGGAGAGGGTTAGCCAGGGCCAGCCCTCTTTTGGAGGGAGGATGATCTGAAGTCTATTTCTGGTTAATTCTTCCGACCAGATCTTCCTTTCTGCTTTTGGCAAGGAAGCTGCCCGCATCCTGCTATCTGTCAGGCACGGCCTGACAAGTGCGGAGGGACTGTCTTCTGCTGGAAAGGGACCTTTCTAAGCCACAAGGTGAATCTCAGATGGCTGTCTTCTCGAAAAGTGGAGGCGGTATAGAGCAAGGTGGCTAGATACATGAGTTATATTGTGGGATATTGAGTTATATCGAAAAATGGAGGCAGTATACAGCAAGGTGGCTAGATACATGAGTTATATTGCAGCCATATTGTGGGATACTCCAGGGCATGAGAGAAAGCGTAGCTACATATGGTGTGGATGAATCTCAGACATGGTGCTAGCAAAAGACGTGACATGTACGTCCCATTTGGTTTTATTTACGTGACATGCAAGGGCAGGCAGCCTCAGTCCACGGTGACACACGTCAGCTCCCTTTGGTGAGGGTTGCTGGCTGGATGGAGCCACAAAAGAGCCCTTTGGTGGGGTGGAAATTGTCTATATCTCATATGGTAGATGCACAGGTGCAAACATATCAAAAGGCTCAGTATATATGTTTAATATTTGTGCGTTTTACCGCATTTAAGTGGTGTCTCAGTTGGAATCTGCCTGATTGTTTTTTGTGACTTTGGGGGAATCCCTGAACCCCTGAGCCTCAGTTTCCCCATCTGGAACACAGAAGTTGATAGTACCTGCCTCACAGGCTGGTTGTCAGCTGCAGAGAGGGAGACAGTGCGTGTGAGATGCTGGTGGCACAGTGAATACCAGCGGTTCAAATGGATACAAGTAGGAAGGTCTCTGAACTTTTGGAAGGCAGGAGGGCCCCATGGGAGGACTTGAAACCAGCAAGAGGTCGTTTCTTCTGTTCTAGTCTGAGGATGGAGATGAGACCCCCACGTCTGCTGGATGCCTGGATCCTGCGGCCCCTACCCAGAAGCTAACCTTGAGGCAGGCGGGTTGCAGATTCCAGGCATTTCTCGACCCCTCTCCAGAAGGAATACTTGTCATCCAGTGTTTTTGCAAGCATCCAATCTGTAATGCGCGTTGCCTGCAAATTGTCCCAAGTCCTGTGTCCCAGGCGCCTGGCCTCATGGCACACAGCCTATGAAGCAGGACCGAGCCCTTCTTCCTGCCCTGTCTGGTGAAGGCAGACAGCTGTGTTACGTGGGGCAAGGTCAGCAAAGAGCAGTGCGTTCAAGGTGGCTCTTTCCGGTGGTTCCACGTCGATGAGATGGGAGGGTAAGCTGCCTCCTTCCCCTCACTGGCATTTCTGGACCCGACTTTTCTGGATGGAATTTCTTGCCTTCCATGCCCCGTGTCTGTGTGTGTCGTCTCTGAATGACGGGAGTGACCACTGGCGTCTCCATCGTTACTAATACACACAATTCACTGATTGGGAATCCAGCCTCTGTTCTGTGTGCATCCACGGGGGCGCTTTGGAGCGTTTGCCGCACGTTGAATCTATTACTTAAAGGCAGTCGGTAGCTTTTCAAAGAAGGCCTTTTCAATAGGAGGTGCAAACCGCCAGATGAAAAATCCATCCACCTTTCTGCCGCTCCCTTTGGCGAATTCTCGCAGCCCTGACTGTGACGGAGCCACCAGGGCGGTGGAGGTGGCAGAGGGCAGGATCCCTTCGTCTCCTCCAGCCGCACATGTGTGGTTCCAGGCTGTGGCAGTGTAGGCACTGCCATGGCAACAGACTGTGATGTCTCAGACCCAGGGCCTGGGACTCGTACCACCTCGGGATGTGAACTCATCGAGCGATGGGTCCACCAGCCCAGACGAGGACGGACCGCAGCTCTGGGGGCCCGCGGCCAGCCTCAGGGGCGGCCAGCCTCCGGGCCGTGTCCTGGTTCCTCTCTGTCGTGTCCCTCAAGCCTGAAAGCACCAGTTCACTCTGTCGTCCCCCTCCCCCCTGTCCCGCGAGGACAGACGCCTCATGTAGGCTCCCTGGCTGTGTTTCTATTTTGGTCATTCTGTGCAGCTTCCTGAAAATTCTGCCCGCCTGTAGTTCCAGGCGGAAAAGACCTTCTCTCGCTCTTCCTTTTTTTTTTTCAAAAGTGATCTGTTGGCTGGTGGGTTGGCACTGAACGGCCACCTCAGACTTGGCTGTGTGTCCCTGAGGGTGAGCAACAGGCCACAAGAGGCTCCAGGAGGAGAGGCGCTGGCAGAGGTCACCGTGTGTGGCTTGAGTGTGATTTTTTAAAATAATCGTTGACTCAATCCTGGGGCGAATGGAGGGACTGTGAACATCCCAGAAGAAAGGAATCCGTGTTTTCAGTTGTTGGGGCAACTTCTCCCTGATGGGGCCTCCAGAGCAGTGTCTGTCCCGGGGGTACCTCATTTCCCCATGTTGGGGTTCAGGTGTCACCATCCAGGAAATAGTGCTTTTGCTCCTTTCATGAGAAGCAGGGGACAGTAACGGTTACGAGTGCAGGCGACCGAGCTGCCTGAGACGGAATCCCAGCTCTGACACTCAGAAGCTGTGTGACCCTGGGCAAATTAGTCACCTTCTCAGAGCCTCATTTTCCCCCATTTGTAGAGTGAGGGAACTGTACTACCTACTTCAGAGGGTTCTTGTGAGGCAAGCTGTGTATTAAA
Source organism: Macroglossus sobrinus (assembly GCA_004027375.1). Taxonomy (NCBI): domain Eukaryota; kingdom Metazoa; phylum Chordata; class Mammalia; order Chiroptera; family Pteropodidae; genus Macroglossus; species Macroglossus sobrinus. The sequence goes on from PVKZ01005112.1 coordinate 22,943, forward strand.
TACATACAGTGGTTCTTGGTGTGAAGTAAATGGTACGGATTTGTTAGCTCATCATTGTTGTCATGGTAAGTCGCTCACTGAGTCACTAACACTTTAGTAAGAGTTAGTTGATCAGCTCCCAGGGAGCTCAGGGAAAAGAGTACAAAGCATGAAATGAAAGGGATGTTGGGAACATTATTTACCTACTCCTCATACTTCCTAAAGACTAGCAGAATCTGGGATGAGAAGACTTCTCAGATTGCCTATCATGTTATTTTTATAAAATGTCTTCTCTTTTAAAAAATGCGTTTAAAGGCACTGGGAATTAGTACCTGTCCTACTTTCAAGGTGCTGTAAGCCCATGGGAGCAGAGAAAGGGTAGAATTGTCCATTAGAAGATCATTCTGTCCATAATAATAACACACGACAGGCCCCATTTACTGAGTGTGTATTTTGTGTGTTCCGGGCTTTCGATGGATTAGGTCCACTCTGGTGGATGTTATCACTGACTTCATCATCGTGTTATACGTGATGGGCAGGGGAGCTGGGGTCCCCTAACACTGTGTGTTGGCTGAGGCCCAGGTCTCAGGGCAGATGTCTCGCTGAAGTGGGGCTGGAGCGGCCTCCCCAGATGAGGTTTCCCCAAACCTTTGTAGGGCCGAGATGTTGGGTGAGCACCTGGGACCTCGATGCAAGGAACGGGGATGGTGATTAGAACCTGCAGATGCCAGCTGCAGACTCATGTTACCTGCTAGGGCTGACAGTGAGCGCATGTCTCAGTTCTGAATCATTTCAGGTTCGAGGGCATGACTCATGGGTGGGTGCCCCCAGCAGCGTGGGCCTCTGCGGTGGGTGGGCCCCGTGGGAGGTGCCAGGCCGTAAGTCACAGAGCCCTGGTTCTCAGCTGGGGGCCATCCTGCCACTCAGGAGACATTTGGTAGTGCCTGGAGACTCCAAACTGGGAGAGGGGTGGGGATTCCACCGGCCTCTCGCGGGGGGAAGCCAGGGCTGCTGCTAAACACCCTCCAGCCACCTCCAACAAAGAAGTGTCTGGCCCCTCTGGGGTCGAGAACCCTGGCTTCGTGGCCCATGGTGCTCTCCGTCGTGCCTGGGTCCCATCTGCGGGAACTCGGGCAGGTGAATTCACCTCTCTGTGTCTCTGGTTCCTCATCGGTGGGAAGGAAATGAATAAACGGTGTCTACCTCGCAGGTTGCTGTGAGGACTACGTAATTTACTACAGTGCCTGGCACATACATTCTCAAAATGCTAGCTACTTCTGCTGCTGCTGCTGTTATTGTTGTTGTTGTTATTATTATTATTATTATTATTATTATTATTGTCCCCATCTGCCTTCAAAAAGCTCCGTCTAGTGGGGAGACAGACAAGTGACTCTCTAATCGATAGACTTCACCACATGACTCTCTAGAGTCTGGGAACACAGAGGACGAGTGACCGGTCCAGCCTGGGGCATCAGCAAGGGCCTTCAGGAGGAGATGGCCCAGGTGGAATCTTGATGGACAGGTAGTGGCTTGCTAGGCACGGTGAGGACAGGAGGTATGGAAATGGGCTCTGGGCAGGAAGAACAGCATGTTTGGATGTGTGGAGGTGCACAAGAACCAGGGCGGCCACCTCTGAGTCCCCCATCCCTGTCCCCACTTCCTTTCTGGGTACCGATGCCCCCCGCCCCCATGTGGGCCAGGGACCTCCCATGGCAAGCGACATGGTTTTACGTGGTCCACTGCGGGGTAACCTTGCATGTCACGAGAGCCATCTCCTATTTAGTGCTCCTTCTCTTCGCCCTAGTCAGAAGGAGCGAAGCTGCTACTGTGTCTTTAACACCCTTCTCTCTGACATTTGCCCTTCCCTCCTCCCACCTCCAGCCCGAAAAAAGGTAGGCTTTGCGGGTTCGTGGCAACGTTCTACGTTTTGATTGTGGGGGTGGTTAAAAGGGGCGAAACTCATTGAACGCTATACTCTAAATCTGTATCTATAAGTTACACCTCAATAAAAAAAAAAAGAACTTCAAGGGGGAAAAGGAGTGGGCCTCAGGCTCAGCGCCTTTGGCTGGCCACAGTGTCTCACTTGAATTTAGTAACTTTTATTTTTATTGTAGTTTTTTTACCCTACCTTCTATTTATGGAGGTGACACCGATTTTCCATTTGTGGTCGTTGGTGTCAAGTTTCCCTTTAAGTCAAAAAAAAAAAAAATAATATGTGAATGGGCTTAAATAGAAGTATTAAGCAAATAATACCGGTGATACATTATGGAGACAGCAACGATCATCTGAGTGGTAAGAAAAGCAAGATTGTTGGCAGTGTTTCTGAGAAAATTTGGTGACTCCTAAGATGAAACTAGTGTTGCCCAGCCAAGCGCCGTGTAGGCAATGCGATGACTTAAGAGAGCTGTCTGTGCAGCTGGAAGTTGTCTCAGGAGAAATCGTGAAGGATTCTAGCTACTTTAAAAAATGTTTTCGTGATGAGCTGTTTGTCTGTGAGATTCACTGTCGAATATCCAGAGAACGGAGGACTCAATGATTATGAACTACCTTCGTTTCCCCTGCTTGCCGTTACACTTTCAAAACCTTGGGGGGCAAAAAAAAAAAAAAAAGAGGAAACTCTGCTCCTTGGATTAATTGAAACCAATGTAAATGCTTTAAATGCTTTTGCTCAGCAAAGCAGCCTTTCTGTGTCTGGCTGCTGCCGGGCAGCGTGAGTGATGTGTGGTGTGTTTGCACGGCGGGGTTCTGTGACTTTTCACAGCAGCCCTGGCGGGGTGTTGCTGATAAGACATAATGTAGTTTTTCTGATAAGGCCAGAATTTTTGCTAGGAGACTTTCTGTGTTTTGTTTTGCCGGTTTGCAGGGTAGTGGATTATCAGAATGTTGTTATGGAGCTGGTATTAATTTCTTTCTAGATTAAAAGTCTGTGTAACCTGCCAGGAAAGGTGTGGGTTTGTGTGCACGTGTGGGTACGTGCGCGCGCGCATGTGTGCGTGTATGTGCCTGCACGCACATATACGAGTTTATCTTGATCCCTGGCTTCGTGAGAACTCTAGACCCTACGGACTCTGGAAGAATCAAAAGATTTCATAGCCAGGAGCTACCAAAGAGCCTGATTCAGTTTAACGCTGTTCTGTTCTAAGTAAGTTTAAGACAGAGTTGGGTGGGTGGGGAAGGTTTTCAAGGTCACACAGCTAGTTCGTGGCAGAGTTGGAGGTGATCTCAATTTCCTGCTTCCTAAACTGGGGTGTCATTAATATATGTCATGTTATGTCACACCACCTCCACACACCTCTGTGTGTGTGTGTGTGTGCGTGTGTGTGTGTGTCCGTGTGTCCCCACACATCCTCTCCCCGTTTTTATACTCTGCATACAGTATGCATCTCGCCTTTCCCCTTTAACACAATCTTGTGACCATTCCATATCCATGTAGAAAGAACTCTTTCAACCTTTTTTATAGCTGTATTGTATCTCATATGAACGAACCAGAGTCTACCCCATCCCCAGTTGATGGACACAAGTGTGCTTCCAGGCCTTTGGGATTACAAACAAGGCAGCACTAACTAACCTTATGCACGCTTCCCTTTGCACACGTGGGAGCGTACCTGCCGGGTAAATTTCCAAAAGTGACCTCGCCTGGTTCCAAGGACACACGTGTTCTCTCAGGGTAGCGTCTTGCCACCCTGCGGTTTGGATATGAGCATCTTTGAGTCGCAGCTTAAATAGTTCACGTCGACTTTTCCTCCATTCGCGTTATTTATTCATTCAGCCACCCAGAAAACCGAAATTGGATTCAAGGGCTTGCTTTGTGGGAGGGCCCATCCAGGTGCTGGGAATGCAGTGGGGAGGGAGACAGTCCCCCTGGAATTGACTGACTGTAGGAGGTGGGGCTGGAGGTCGGGGGAGAGGCTGACAGTAAGCGAATAACTTCAGAATGACGTAACTGGGGTTATGAGAAGTGTGTGGAGCATAGTGGGGGAGTGTGAGTGGGGTCTGACCTAGACTAGGGGGCCAGGAAGCCTTCCCGAGCACACGACATTTTAGCTGGAGAGAATGAGTGACGTTAGCTACATAGAGAAGGGGCCTGGGTGTGTGTGTGTGTGCGGGGGGAGGAGCAGTGGAGCCACAGGAAATAGCAAATGCAAAGGCCCTGAGGCAGGAAGGAGCTCTGTGCTTTCCATGAACCGGAAGATAGCCAGTTTGGCTGGAATCCAGAGAGAGGTGAGCCTGGAGGGGAAGGCAGGGCCTGGCCAGGCTGGCCTAGTTCAGGTTGTTTAACTTTACTCTAAAAACTACGGGATGAGGTTCCCTGAATAGATAAATACGGTAACTGGTGTCAATGGTAACTGGTGTCGATGGAGAAAAGATGGCAGGAAAAAGGGGTAGAGGGTGAGCCTGGCTGGGGATGGGGGCGGTCTTTCTGATGGGCCAGTCTAAGGGGCTGACTGAGCAGACAGATGCCGGAGCTAAGAGGAGCAGCCATGGGAAGAGCTGCTAGAAAGGACAGGACAAGACACTCAGGAGCCCGGAGGCAGACTCTACCGCAAGAACAGCGAAGGCAGCAGTAAAGCCGTTGCTGAGTCAAGTTCGGTAACTGTGGTGAGACGGGCCCGGCCGGGGGGCCAGGGCGTTCGGGACTTTGTATCTCATCTGAAGTGTCAGGGGAGGCCTTTAAGGTAGATTTTATGAACGGACATTGCAAAAGGCTGCCACGCAGAGAGCAGGCCATAGAAAGCAGGGCCAAGCATGTGGAGAGACCAGAGACTCGGTCCAGGTGGGCGAGGGCGGTGGCTCGGCCCAGGGTGGTTTGGCTGGGAGAGGGGACGGACGGCGTGTGACTTTGGTTTAGACTTATCAGTCGAGGTTCCAGGATTTCCTGACGTCCGGGACGTAAGGGCGCGGGAGAGAGGGGAGACAAGGTGAATTAAGTGGCGGTGACCGAGGGCGGGAGGGGCCTCGGCCGAGCTGGGGAGGGGGAGGAGGGAGGGCAGGGGAGGGAGATGGGGCTGGAATGGCTGGCCAGTTCCCTCACCATGTCCCCTCTCCAGCTGTGGGTCCCTTCGAGGTGGCAGCAGAAGGCTGAGCTCGATGGCCACTGTTAAAGGAGCAGTGACGTCCTTCTGTGTTGATCGTTTGGGGAGTCTGGGAGGCCGGGGCCTCGCCTTTCAGGCGTCCAGTGGCTGGGATGTGGGGTGTCCAGCCCCCGCTAATTCTGTGTTTGGGCGAATTTCTTCCCCTCCTGGGGGCCTCAGGTTCCTCATCTGCAAAACGACACAAGGGTCCCAGATCTGAATGAAGCCACTCCTGAGACTCAGGCATGAACACCTGGGGTTTGAACCCCGAGCTCCACAGACTCCAGGCCCAGGCAGTGCCCCCATCTCTGCATCTCCTGCCTGTGTCCGTAGGATGATGAGATGAGATGGGCCTGGATGAGATGAGCCGGGCCTGGATCCGTGTTTTTCAAACTGTGGGCCAGGACCCACCCGCGGGTGGGACAGGGAATGGGTTTAATGGGTTGAGACAAGAATTTAAATGGCACAGTGCCAGGCAGGAGGGACGCTAAGAGCACGTCCCACATAGCAGGGTAAGTATTGTTTTATGAAACCTTTGTTTCCGTTTTGAGTGCATACGATGGTGTGAACCGAAGGCTGTGAAACCGAATGTATTTCGTCCAAGGGTCCCATCTGGACAGACATTTGAGAGCCATTAGCCGGGCTGGTGGGTCAGGCCTCGGGCTAAGGGCTACCCAGGTTGGCCGAGCTGTGCCGGGGGCCCCTGCGCCCAAACCTTTATGCTTGGACGTGGCTCTCCAAGGAATCTGGGATGAAGTAGCTTTCTGGTGATGGGAGGAGGGTCCAGCTTCGGGGTTTGGCAGCGGTGGGGATTTAAAAAACTAACTAAATAAATAAACAAGTGACAGGAGAGGAGTCGGACCTGTGATTGCTCTGCCTTGCGAGTTCTGTTTTAGAGGCTTAAAAAGACCCCCTCCCCCCTTCTCTTTCCAGAAGAACCGAATGCACATAAGGTCGCCAGCCCACCCTCCGGACTTGCGTACTCTGATGATGTCCTGGACTATGGCCTCAAGCCATACAGCCCCCTCCCCAGTCTCTCTGGCGAGCCCCCCGGCCGATTCGGAGAGCCGGATAGGGTAGGGCCCCAGAACTTTCTGAGCCCGGCCAAGCCAGCGGGGGCGTCGGGCCTGAGCCCTCGGATCGAGATCACTCCGTCCCACGAACTGATGCAGGCAGGGGGCCCCCTCCGCGTGAGAGACACTGGCCTGCTGGGGGAGCAGGCGCCGCCGGCGGGGGTGGCCGCCAGCCCGAGGTTCACCTTGCCCGTGCCCGGCTTCGAGGGCTACCGCGAGCCGCTTTGCTTGAGCCCCGCTAGCAGCGGCTCCTCTGCCAGCTTCATTTCTGACACCTTCTCCCCCTACACCTCGCCCTGCGTCTCGCCCAATAACGGCGGGCCGGACGACCTGTGTCCCCAGTTTCAAAACATCCCTGCTCATTATTCCCCCAGAACCTCGCCAATAATGTCACCTCGAACCAGCCTCGCTGAGGACAGCTGCCTGGGCCGCCACTCGCCCGTGCCCCGTCCGGCCTCCCGCTCCTCGTCGCCTGGTGCCAAGCGGAGGCATTCGTGCGCCGGGGCCTTGGTTGCCCCGCTGCCCGGAGCCTCACCCCAGCGCTCGCGCAGCCCGTCGCCGCAGCCGCGGGACGACGGCGCCCCCGCCGGGTACCCCCCCACGCCCGGCTCCGCCGTCCTCATGGATGCTCTGAACAGCCTGGCCGCAGACTCGCCTTGTGGGATCCCCACCAAGATGTGGAAGACCAGCCCCGAGCCGTCGCCCGTGCCCGCCGCGCCGCCCAAGGCCGGCCTGCCCCGCCACATGTACCCGGCCGTGGAGTTCCTGGGGCCCTGCGAGCAGGAGGAGAGGAGGAACTCGGCCCCCGAGTCCATCTTGCTGGTGCCGCCCACTCAGGCCAGCTGGGTCAAGCAGCTGGTGCCCGCTATTCCCATCTGCAGGTGAGTCGGCCTCGAAGCACCATCCGTTCTGTGATTTCGTGTGCAGAGAAGGTTTTTCTGGGCCCTGAGCATGGGATTCAGAGTTAGCCAGCCTGGTTTGAAATCCTGGCTCTCCATTTACCACCTGTAAGACCCTGAAAAGGAAGGAAGTTCAATTCTCTGAGCCACTGTTTGCCCACCTGTAAAATGGGTATCAGGTTACCTGGCTTCCTGGGTGGTGGATATGAGGTCATAGGGTGAATGTGATGCTCATATGGCACCTGGCTCCTTCATTCATTTATTCAGCAAGTATTTATCAAACACCTACTATGTGCCAGGAACTGTTGTTATAGGTGTTGGGGAGATATTGGTGAACAAAATAGGCAAATATTTGTCTGCCTTCACGGAGCTGACACGCTCCTAAGCACAAAGCTAGCCTCGACACGTGCAATTTTCTATCTTATAAGAGGAATCGGTATTTGTTGGCAACCGCGAGGGACCTCAGGACTGTAATCAGTAACACGGAGGCCCTAAAAAATGCATGACATGAGCCGTAACCTTCGAGGAGCTCAAAATCTTGGCAAGCCTAGGGGAGCTGTGGATAGCAGCAGTATGTAGGCCTGGGCTCCTCTCAGGACTGGATTTGGGCCCTGGCTTTGCCAGTCACTGGCTCTGTGATCACTCGTATCACCGGTGATGCTATCATGCTGTGCCCTTAACAGACATCACTAATCCTGCAGGATCGTCTTTCTCATCGAGCGCCTTTCTGGGCCTTGGTTTATTATTTATTCTCTGTGAGATGAGGATAATGATAGTACCTATCTCATGGTGTTGTTTTAAGGATAAAGGGAGATGATATATGTCACACTCTTGGCATCGAACGGGTACAACGTAAGATCTCAAAAAAAAAAAAAGATGCCACTTTTATTGTTGTCAAGAATCTTTTTCATCTAGAGGAAGCACCTCTGTTGCTTCCTTGTTGACAAGCCTTGTGCTAGGAGACTGAGCTGCCAGGAGCCTGCAGAGTAATGACAGTGACAATAATACTCACCAGTATTTAAGAATGCTTGCAATGTGCCAGGTACCATTCTCAGTACTCTGTATGTATTATTTCCCTTAATTCTCACATAAACCTGGTTCAGTATTATTTTTACCTTTGTTTTGGAGTTAAGAAAAATGGGGTACACAGTGGTTAGGAGCAGGTATTATTCTATCTCTTCTATTAGATGAAGAATCTCAAGCCTTGTGCTATTGCTAGTATCCCCATGGTTTTCAAAGGGTTGTTGGCTTTGAGCGAGTGGAAGCCTCTTTTTATTTTCTCATGAAATATTGAATACCTAAATAGATCATGGTAGAGAGTTTTGATTGGTGTGGGGTTGAGAGTAGCCAAGGGCCCTGTTCACTAGGCCTGGCTTACCCCCCACATCAGACTGAAATGGACCCAAATGAGCTTCTATTCTAGTCTGACATTTCCCCCAAAGCATGTTCTGAGAACACTGGGCCCATGGGAGGTCCATCAGTGTTCCTTAGGAAAAGGAGTTTCTGGGTTTAACAGAGTTAAAGAGATCCCTTTGTGTAGGGGCCACTCCTGCTTGTGGATGGAAAGAACAGTGATTTCAGAGACTGGCCACAGGGTTCTGAGTTCTGTGACGCAAGTGTCACAGGGCCACCTTGAGAAGTACTGATCAAGGCCAGCCTCTGGCACAGGTAGAGAGACCTGGGCTCAGAAAGGTGAAGTGACATGCCCACGACCACTCAGCTAGTTAACGACTGAGTTCTCGTTCTTTCTGCTACATCTCAATCTCCAATACATGACTTCCTTAATGATGGGGAGTGGAGAGGGGCATTAATACAAAATATGGTTGTGCCACATTTACCTGAGACTTTACTGTCTGGAAAGTCCTCCCCTCTGCATTCTGTGGCTTTGTCCGAGAGGTTCTGATGTGTTAGAGTCCTTTAGTCGCAAGCCATTGCCCATCTATGCTGACCAATGAGATATTTGCAAGAATTTTCTGTAAGATTGAAAAGAAGGGCATTCGTGGAAGTCTCGCTATAATATTTCTTTCAGGTTGTGTGGACAGCTCAGTAGAGGGTAGAATTTAAATGCAGGATTTCAGCCTGTCTCTGAACCAGTCTTCTGGTTCTTAAGATCGTATTTCAGTTCTCAAAGACTTAATCCAGAACAAACAAAATTAGAAGTTGGTACTTAGGGATATCCCACTGAATCTTCTATTCACTAAAATTTTTTTTGATACTTCTAAAGACAAAGGGGTGAAGTGAATTTTTTTATGAACCTTATTTTGTAAACTTTAAAAATTTTAAACTTGAATAGAAGATGAGAGTGAGAGTGTTTACCACCAATGGCACCTTGGCTGTAGCAGAAGTTGAAGGCATATTGACACGGTAACTAAGGTAGAAATAAAGGCACTTTGAGCACCCTAAGACTTCAGGGTAAGACAGGCTTCAGGAGACAGTGTGGTTGGAAAGAAGGGATTGAGATTTGCTTGCATAGTGAGGATACAATTTTAAGATAGATTGTAAATTCAAGTTGGACTCTGTCACTGATGGAGTTTATGGGATGCCATCCCCTTCCATAGAGAAGGAATGGAATTGGCTTCATTGCAAGCACTTAACTAAGTCCAGTTGATAACTAAGTCAGCTTCTCCAAACTCTGGGCTTAGTGAGAAAGAATATCCTGATTGGATTAATGATTTCTGCCATATGTGAAAAATCAGGACATGATGACATAAATCCATGCTTTGAACTTCAAAGCCACTTTGAATATACAGGGGTTCTTTGAAATAAAACTGCTTATTTATTCATTCATTTATCTGTCCATCCATCTGCCCATCCACCCACCAGCGAATATTCACTGAGTACCTCTCAAGTGTCAGGCATTGTTCTAGAGTCATTCCATAAATGTGATGTTTTCTTGGACCTACTTTAAGTAAATTAGTAATAAGATATGAAACAGTATAGAGATGCGGTTAGAGCCCTGGTAGGAGGCAAGAGACGGAAGTTGGATCCTCGACTCTGTCTTGCTCTGTGATTTTGGGACAATGTCTCTCGGTTCTCCGAGGCTCTGAAGGAATGATCTAGATACATGGTCAAGACCTCAGTCAACTCTTAGATGCCATAATTCTAACCACACATCAAGTGTGCTTGCTGTGTGTGCTGAATAGAGATTCCATATTGAAACGTAACTTAGTGGCATGCCTTCAAAGACCTTATAATTTCAGATGTAGAGGCATGTCGACCCAGTGTTGTAACCAAGATGGTCCACGGGAAATAACTACTTATTTGAAATGGACCATATAGACAGGGAAAAATGATCGCTAGTATTTTTTGAGCACTTCTTGTACTGAGCTCTTTATATAATCTCAGTATCCCCATTTCACAGTTGAGGCAACTAAGGCCCAGGAAGATAGATGTATTTGCTCAAAGTCACACAGGTAGTTAGAGGTGCTGCTGGGACTTGAAGTTGGGTGTGTGACTATTTACTATTTACTACTGAGTGGTTTAGCTCATCCATCCCTGAACCAGACACCTCTCTGCGACCGAGTGTTCTGCACTTGACGTGATAAGCACTAACTGTGACTGGAAATGTCCTCTCCCTAACATTTACTTTTAATTGAGATCCTCAGACATAGAAATAAGAGCTGAAACAACTCTCAGATGCCAGCTACCTCGTGCATTTGTTATTGTGATTTTAGGAGACTGAGGTTAAGAAAGTGAAGTTCCTTGACTAATGTCACATGGCATGTTGGTGACACAGGTGGGTCCTCTGATGCCCACTGTAGTGTTCCTTCTCCTACATGCACTCCTTAGAAAAAGGAAAAAATCCTGGCTCAGGATTGAATTTTAAGAGGTGGGATGTAATACTCTTCAAAATTCCCAGAGGAAAAGGCATTGTAACAGCTAGAAACACGCTAGAACTAACATATAATGAAAACTAGCTTCATCAGTTCAGTGAATTCATTCACTACCTTCATCAAGACGAACGAGAAGGCAAAGAGGAAAGATTTCTATCTTTTGAAGAGCCTTGCCCATCACATCTGGGAAATATCTGCTTCCCAACAGCCATCATTTCGTTCCTACGTGCACTGGACGCGATTTTCAGAAAAGGGACCATTCATGTTCATTGTACAGGTTGACCGATTCTGATGTATTGTGACTGATTCTGTTTCCTCCTTCAGTATCCCAGTGACTGCTTCGCTCCCTCCGCTCGAGTGGCCGCTGTCCCACCAGTCAGGCTCCTACGAGCTGCGGATCGAGGTGCAGCCCAAGCCACACCACCGGGCCCACTATGAGACAGAAGGCAGCCGAGGGGCTGTCAAAGCCCCGACCGGTGGCCACCCTGTGGTTCAGGTATGGACTTGAATTCTTTTCGTTTTGTGTCCCTTATTTTATTTTATTTTTTTTTACTAGATGATTCACTTCTGCTAAGCCACTGCCTGTTGCTTTTTAGGTTGAGGTGTGTGACTCAGCCTCTTACTCCTCAGAGGGGTGGGAAATTTAAAGAATAGAATCAGTATCTGAAGCTAATCCAGCTACCTGAGACTCCAGAGAAGGAGTTGTCTTGAGCTGGATGAGGACAGAGATGGTATTCATGCTCGAGCCACCTCTTCCCTGCTCTTTCTGATTGAGAAACTGCTAGAGTTGGGCAGACATTCGTAGGCTGACAGAAGTTTCTGAAGCCATCATTTTGTGTTTAAACTTCAGATGAGAGTCTGTAGAGTAAAATCAATCTACTCTTGTAAAATATAGAAAAGTAGAAGACATAAAAAACTGCCTAAAATAACTGTTATTAGCATTTTGATGTATTTCCTGTTGCCTCTTTTCTATTCACAAACATGGCAATGTCTATGACTGTACATCTATATACTTGATGTTATAGTAGTTTGTACTCTGATTTTTTTTTTTTACTTTACATTTTATCATGAGCATTTCCTACTGTTTTTTTCTTAATAGTTATCTTTCATGTCTGTGGTTTTTAATTCATCCTTAGATTTTTTTTTTATAAGTAGAGAAGTGTTCCTTTTTCTCCAAAATAGAGTTGAAATCTTTTTAATTGGATAGTCTGGTTAACCAGCAACTGCTGACTGGTACTTATCAATCATTTATATGAATTTAACTTTTTTAAAGCATTTCCCTTCAAGCGGAAGTATTCTATAATGAGAAGCCGATGATGATCATCTGATGCCTCAGAACCCTTTAGAGTAGTTGTTAAAAATACAGATTCTTGAGCATTCCCTGAAATTAGTGAATTAGGAGCCACGTGACATGAGTAGAGTTCAGATGACAAACAAACAAATCCCAGCTCCCAAAATCTCCACAGGTGCTTGGGGTGTGTACACCTGGTTCAGGATTTTTAGGATAACCTGGCAGATGCTTTTTCTAAATCTGACATCACAACCATCTCGGGATCTGTTTCTATTCACTGCGTCTTTTCCTTGACCATGAGTCGGTCCCATCGTCCTCTTTCTTTGCACATCTGGTAATTGTTGACCGTATTCTGACATTGTGATGATAATATATATGGGGCATTGTAGAGACTCTGGATTTTGTTATGTTCCTCTAAAGGCTAATTTATTCAGGGTTTGCAACCTCCTGGCTTGGAGGATGGTGTTAGTCTGTGTGTTTGAGCCAAAGCCTGTGGTTGTAATGAGGAACTCATTAGAAAAAGGAGGATTGTATGAGGAGACTGCTGGGCTAGGGCATAGAACCAGGCCAGGAGACTCAGCTCAGGAAGAACCTGGACTTGGGAAGTCAAGGTCCAAGACACTTCTTGGCTCGGTCAGGATTTATTCTGCAAGTATTTGTTGGGCATCTACCTTCTGTCATATGCTGTGCTCAATACTAATATATATATATATATATATATATATATATATATATATACACACATATACAAAATATAATGAGGAATAAAAAAGAAGTTATGATCTCTTTCTTCATGGAGCTCATGGTCCAGGGGGAAGGAGTCATCGACTAATCACATAAATGATAAAATTTTAAATTGTGGCAACTAGCATGAGCAAAAGCACGTGGGGCTCTGGTTGTATAAGACGGGAGAAGAACACCTGTTAAGATTGTCCTGAGGAAGAGACTAGAGCTGAGCTTGCATAGGGGGGAACAGCATGTGCAAAGGCCCGGAGGCAGAAGGCACCACATCAGAAGACCTTAAGGAGTCTGGCATCCCTGGAGTATGAAGGGCCAGAGAGAGAAGGGAGAGAGAGAGAGAGATGGGAAGTGACCAGGGCATGCAGGGCCTGGGTAGCCATGGGGGAGCGTTTGGCTTTTATCTTGAGATATGAAAAGCAGGAAAGAAACATGACTTGATTTGGGCTTTGATAAGACCCAGCTCTGACTGCTTCTTGGGGGTCAGAGCTGAGATAAGGAACAGAGTTGGGCGGTTCCGTCCATGGTCTCTATGCTTGTAGGGCTTCTTCCTTCTCTGATCCACTCAACCAATGAGCACTCCTATGTGCCAAGCGTGGTTCTGGGTTCTGGAATGCGGTATGAACAAAACAGCCAGATATCCTCACGCTCGTGAACTTACAGTCGAGCAAGATGATAATAGATAACACTTAGCGAGTGTTTACTGTGTGTGAGACCCTGTTCTGAGTGTTGTGCGTATTAACTTATTTAATTCTCAAAGAGCCCTATGGAGCAGGTTACAGTTGGTTTAGGGAGAGATCAAGGAATCTGTTGAAGGTCATAGCTGTTGAGTGGTGGACCAGGTGTGTCTGGCTCTACCTGTTACACCACTTTCCCGATCTTCTGCGTTTCTCTTCAGCCCAGCTTACCCCGCCTGATAGAACAATGCCCACACCTCCTGCCTATGAATTTTATATGCTATTCCAGTTCCAGCCCTCTTACCGGCTCACTGGGGCCCAAATCCTTGTTTTCAGGGAGATTCTAATTGGCCCTGTTTGGGAAGGGTGCCCCCCCACCACCACTGGTCCAGTTAACTCGGCCAGAACGGACAGGTCATGTGAGGTGCTAGGCTCTGTTCACTCATTCCTCAGGGCCTAAGGCCCTGGAAAGTTCCAGAGAACAGAATGGGCTGCATGTGCAGTTCCAAAGACACCTGCTATTCCGTACTGGGAGTTCACGCCCTTCCTTCCAACAGCGCCCCCCCACCCAAAGATCCATCCTTTTCCTTGCGTGTATCTTTGAAAACTCAACGTGTGACTGAAAAATCTGTAGCCGTCTTCTTAAAAAGACACAAAGAGAAGAAGGATTAAAAAAAAAGATGATTTGAATAGTGTGTGTTCTCTTTAAAACAAAATGTGCTAACCTCTGCTTTTTAGCATAGGAAATTAGTTTTTTTAAAAAAACTTCTTTGAAAAATGAAGGGAAGAGGGGACCTCGAGAAGAGGAGTGTTCTCAACCTTTACGGAGGTGTGAAAACCCCACTCAAAACCTGGAGGGTGCCCCTTTGTTCCCAGAAGATCAACCGAAGCCCTGTTTTTTTTTTGTACCTTGCCTAGAAGCTTCTGCTGGTTTCTTTCTTGGTCTCTGTCTCTTCCTTTATCTCGCCATCTGTTTCTATTTCTGGACGATGCCACGTCTCCGTTTGCCCCTTCTCAATGATGGGTCCCCACCCTTCTCCCTTTTTATTTGCCACACCATAAAACTTAATCTTTTTTTCGCATGCTTAGCGGTTTTATGCTCCTCTTTATGTGAAAATAAAGTGAGTACAAGACCATTCCGTTCTCTTCCTTTCAATATAAAGTGTTAAATCTTAAACATATGCCACAGCTAGCTGTTTCCTTTTTTTTCTTCTCTTCGTGAGTGTCACTTGGTCTTGGAGGAAAAGTTTGTTCCAAACCTTAAATGCTTGTCACATCTCCTGACTCATTCATTAGGCGCGTATTTTGTTGAGGACCTACTGTGTGCTAGGCACTGTGAGAGGTGCCCAGAATATGACAATAGGTGAGATCGACACAGTCCCTGCCCTGATGGAGCTCAGGGGACGCTGCAGGTGCCCAGGATGGTTTGGTGTGACCCAACACTGCTGAGATGTAGGTAGATCAGGGAGGCCTGGCAAGGACAATCTGGAGTGACACGTGGAGTCTTCAGTAAGACATGGCGGCCGGGCAGAAGCTCATCTGTTGGATTCACAAGTCGGGGGTAATGTCTACAACAAAACAAACCACGCCGGAGTACTTGGAAGACTGGCTTTAGAGGGAGGGTCTTGCCAAGGAGGTGACTTAGTGGCTGGGACCTGGAGCAGGTGATAAAGCCAGCAAAGAGAAGAAGGATGCCCTTCCTTCCTCTGCCTCGCTGTCTCTTGGTGGTGGGAAAGTGTTCCCTGCACAGGGCGCAGCTCGTGTAAAGGTCCTGAGGCAGGGAAGAACTTGGTGTGTCTGAGGAGCTGAAGGAGGGCCAGTGTCACGTGCATTTAGCTCGAAGGGTGACAGGTTGGCAGGACCAGGACGTGCAAGACTTATAAGCCAAGGTGAGGAGCTAGGGTTTTATTTCAGGGGAAGGAAGTGCTGAGTTTTGAATAGGGGAAGAAGGTGATTCTGATTTAATATTTTTAGAATCACACGGTTTCTCTCTAGGGAGTAGGTTAAAAGGACTGAGAGGGGAAGCAAGGAGGTGAACTCAGCAGACTATGGCACTGCTAAGTGAGTGACCAAGGTGGGGGGGATGAGGAGGCCACAGTGGGAGGGGTGGGGGGTGGGTTCTGTGGTGTGGTCTTTGGACTTGGTGCCGGCTTAGATGTGGGAGGTGAGGGAGCACCTGGGTTGGAAGGTGATGTCACAGGCCAGGTGGGATGACGTGGGAGGACATCATTTCCCTAGTGGAAGATTATGAGTTCTGTTTGGGGGTGTAGGAAGGGCTTGTGAGAAGTCCAAGGAGGTGGTTGGGTCGATGAGCCTGGAGCTCAGGGACAAAGTCCCGGACTTTCTAAGTCTCAGGCCCCTGGAATGGCTTAGGCCCACGTGCACGCACCATCACTCACGGGCTCGGCGCGTGTCCGCCTGTAGGGGTCTGCTACCCTCAGCAGCAGTCTGCCTCTCTCCAGAAGCGATGCACCGAGGAGGGAAGAGAACGGAGAAGCAGGATCACAAATGGACACGCTCTCCAGGGCCAGGCCGTGAAATGAAATGGCTGAGTGGGTCGGGGAGAAACGGGGGGGGGGGGTGCTGGAGAGTAGGGCACACACAGCAAAGTGTGTGCCTCGTCTCTCGGAGGCAGCCCCTCTCCAGCCCCCATTGGTTGTGCCAAGTGGGGATGTGGGTCCAGTGTTGCCAGGTTTCACAGTTATTTTTTCAAATCTGAATTTTTATGTGAAATTTCTGATGATGACGTTGGGGCTACTAAATCAAACTTTTGGCTCAAAGCAAATAGCCTCAAGTTCAAATCCTTTGGCGGGGGGTAGATAAGGACTACATCACTTCAAGGTGTATCAAGTAGAAAGGGCGACAAGAGCGAGGCTGTATTTCTATGATTTCTATGAATTGTCTAGCTCGGGAGGGAGCCAGGCCCCGCAGACTCTCCTACAGAGCTCCGAATCCCACTGGAATAGGTCAAGTTTATGGCTCTTTGCCGGGAGCCAGAGAATCTTAACTCGTTAGTCTGACTTTGACCCGTTGGGTCCAGTTGAGAAAGAGAGCCACTCGACTCACCTTGGAAGCAGCACACGCCTCTGGTGGGCCACTGTCATCGCCTCCTCGTTCTGTGTCAGGATGTGGATCCTTTGGTGGCTTAAATGCCCGTTCACGGGCGGCTTTGCGAGACTGGGCTTTACGTGTTTCTCTCACTCTTCATCTTTGGAGATCTAATCATGCTCCAGGTGAGAGTGGCCCCTAGAAGGCCATTGTCATTGAATCCTCCCCCTGCCTGCCTCCAGACCCTTTAACCATATTTCTGCCTAGAAATTCCCAGTGGAGGACACTTCATTTCATTCCTTATCCATCTGTGAGTTGGGACTTAAAAAAATGTTATTCTTACCTCTCCCTGGGACATGTTTTCAACTGAAAACCAAGAAAAGATTGGAAAGCCATCCTTTAGGTTGGAAAGGGATTAAAATACGAGACCATTTAACCATAGCGCACACATCGGAGTTCTCAGCTCTTCCAAACAGATGTTCAGACATATGGAGAAGTATGGATAGTGCCTTCAGGAGCGAGTCCTCACAGGTGCAGAAACCTGATCGCTGTTCCATCCTGGCTCACAGTAACGAGCTTCGTCGCAGGGCGAAGAGTAGGGGGGCCAGGGACGCACCTGTTCAGGTTACCGCCACCCCCTCCAATCCAGGGGAGGCCAGTGAAGTCTCCAAGCTTTCAACTCATAAAATGGATTTCATCCTGTTGGATTTCAGCTCTCGTACTTTCTGCTGGAATTGTGACATTGAGCAGTGCTTCCTTTGGCAATTGGCTGGCATGTTGGCATCTACTGGACTGACAACATTTTGTCCTTGGCGAGCCCCCCCAGGCAGGTCTTGCTGATGCTAATGTGTCTGGATCAGGGTTGCTGCGTTTGCTTCCACGGAAGGTTCCATCAGACTTTCTGGAAAGGGAAGGGAGAGGGGAGTGAAATGGGGAGCGGAGGCTCAGGCTTCTGGCGTGTTTTGAGATCACGGGGGGCCCTTCGCGCGTTCAGCCCGTGGTCAGGAATGTTTATTAAGCACCTTCGATGGGCTAGGCACCGGTCCAGGCGCTGGGAATCCAGCAGTGAACAAAACAGACAGAAATTCCTGCTCCCGTGGAGCTGACGTTCTGGCTGTGGGGAGATAAACGATAAATCTAGTAAATAGGAAAATTAAATAGCATGTGGGAGGTGATCAGTGCTACAGGATGGACTGGCCAGGCCGGGGCCATTGGGAGTGGTCACATAAGTGGCATTTGAGCGGAGAAGGAGGTGGAGGAATAGGAGGTGCAGGGACCTGGGGCTGTGTGCTGCCCACTGAGGGGACCTCGGGGACAAGCTGAGTGCTGTCTCAGAGAGGAGGCCTGTGTGACAAAAGCAGGGTGACCAGACGGAGTCCCAGAGGAGAGAGGATGGGTGGGTTCAGGCTTTGGACACGGTGTGAGGATGTGTGCTCTCTGTGAGGCGGTAGCCGGGGGAGGGGGTGGGAGCTGAGGGTGGGGTGGGGTCTGCTTTAGGTTCGAGTAGGACCCCTTCAGCTGCCACGCTGACGAGGGTGGACTGTGGAGCACTGGAGGGGGAAGCAGGAGATGGCTGAGGAGCTGCTGCAGGGGGCCAGGCTCGAGAGGATGCTGGCCAGAGCAGGGTTGGAGGTGGAGGGTGTTCAAAATGATTGGATTCTGCGTATATTTTAAAAGTGGGGCTAACTGGAGTTTTTACGAGATTGGCTATGCGTAAGAAGCATGGTATGGCTAAAGTCTTGGGGAGGCCACGGTCCCCAGGGTTGGGTGACCCTGTCCATCCCCCACTGAAATTCTTCCCATTTTCAAAGGGAACCCATCCCCTAGGGATGGCTCGACCCAGCCTTTTCCTTTGAAGATAGGGATGGGGTGAATGAGTATGCCGATCCATCCCCATCACCTGCTCCTCTTCTATACCCGTCCCCTGATTATAACACCGGTAATTAATTTAGAAAACTTGGTAAAAAAAAAAAAGGACAGTCTAAACCAAGTGCTTCTGCGGGTGAAATGCAACCCTCTGCATGAGACCTTGACCTCCAAGGGTGAGCCAGGAAGAGACAGGAGGAGCTGGTCTCCAGGGTAGGGCTGGTGCCGGCAGAGTTGTGGGGTGATGAGGAGGTGCAGGGCTGGGTGGTACCAATCTCGTGCCAAGGACGCCCCGACCGTAAGCGAGGCGTGCTTTGAGTTCACGTCGGAAGGTAAACGCCGTGAGAAATGGGCATCAGTGCCATATCGTCACCAGATGTAGGCAGGAAACAGCTTCCGGAATCTTGGAGGAACAATTGTTTCAGAAAGAAGGATTAATTCTGAGGCCACCGGCAGGAACACCGAGAGGAAACTTCATCTGCTTGCTCCACAAAACGATCTTTCGGGTCCCTCCCGTGGTCTGGGCACGGGGGCGGGACGCTGAAGGCTACACGTACTGAGCGCTTACTGTATACTGCCCTTCAGGCGACCCACTTAATCTTTGCGATGGTGGCCTGGAATGTGGGTGGTAGAGTTACAACTCTCGTTTTACAGACGAGGAAACGGGGACACTGAGAGGGTAAGCAACGTGCCTGAGGGCACCCAGGGGGTGAGCGATGGCGTTCCTTTGGATGGAGGAGGCCCGAGGCCTGGGCCGCCACCACCGAGCCATCAGTCTGTGCAGAGTCTTGGAAGCAGAAAGAGCTGGTGGTTGGGAGCGAGGCAGTCCTAGCTTTCTCGTTAGCTTTGGGATTCTGGGCAACGGGTCTGGCTGCAGTTTCTTTGGGAATAAAGTGAGGAAGACCTCCGTCTTAGAGGTTATATCAAGAGTCACTAGGATTCTGTGCAGAAGGGCCCAGCCTTTGGCACCAAGCAGGCATTGGCTCCACTGTTGTTCTTTCTTGAGAAAATACAGTGATTGGTATAGATTTGGGGTCTTTTGAGCTCTATTAGCCTAAGATGAGATTCCATTCAGGGTTTTTCTGGTGGAGTTAATCGGCTCTGACACTGAGCTAGGATAGCTATGGAGAGCATTCTGTTTGTTTACACATTGTTTGTTTGTTACACGTACGGTCTTATTTCATCCTTGCAGGCACGCCGTGGACTGGGGCTATTTTTCCCACTGTGCAGACGGGTGCAGAGGCACGGTCCGGGGTGGGGGGACTGATATCACTTGAAGTCAGGCGCCTGGGCAGAAGTGGTGCCCTGCGCTTGGCTTTTAGCTTCTGGGTTCTCATCTTTCCACTTAGCCATTCATTCATCCATCCATCACCTGCTCCCAGCCGGCTCAGTGTGGAGCCCCACTCTGGAGTATGATGAAGTCTGAATGCTTGTGGGGGGGACTCTCTAGCTGTGGGGGTGACATGAGGGAGAGCTAGGACGGGGCTTAGGAAAGGCCCCACTGCAGCAGCTTTGGGCAGTACGCAGCTGGTGCCTGCCCTTGCCTATACTTTCTCCCCTGAGGGACCTTGGGCAAAGCAAAGGCTTTCAAAGGAGGAACCTGCTGGAGGTGGATTTCAAGCACGCGGTAGCTCCAGCAGGCTGCAGGAGGAGGGGACTGTGGCCCCACCTGGGACCCGTCTGGAGGCCCCGACACTCTCACTCTGACTGTCTGCAGGCTGGCGTGCAGGAGGCTCTCCCGCCCCAGCTGGCCCCGCCCCCTCCCAGGTGTCCTGTGGGTTTAACAGGTGGGAGCGTGGTATCGAGATGTGTTTATCAAACAGTCAGTATTTTCTAGTTGGGTCCCATGCATGAGACTCATGATATCCTCCAAAGGAGTTGGCTCCACTGACAACAACATCCTTCCCTGGCTCAGGAGAGGGTGGACGGATTCTCCCAGGGCACCTGTCCCCTCTGTGAGGGCAGCAGAGCCAGTCTCTGGACCTGCGAGACAGCGTCAAGGTCAAAGCCACTGGTCCTGAGGCTCCTGGAAGACTGCGGGCTGCCTCCGCCCATCAGCACCTCTGTTTATTGAGCACTTACTGTGTGACAGACAAGTGACATGGAGTGGCTCAGGCCGGCAATGTTGTCCCTGCTTTGTGAATGGGAGAACTGAGGCTCAGAGGTGCTGAGTGCCCTCTCCAAGGAGCACCTGGTGGTCACAAGTGACAAAGAGGCTGGCCTCGACTGAGCTTTTCCTGTGTGCCAGCTGCAGGAGGTGGTGGTGCTGTTATTAACCCCAGGTAAAGATGAGGCAACTAAGGTTCAAGGTCACACAACTCAGGTATCTGCTGGTTGTTCTCGTTTCTTCTTCACGTTAGCTCTCTTGTGCACCAGCCTGGTAGGATAAAGAGGGAGTGTTTGCTTTCACAAGGAACGTTTGATTTCATGCTGGGACCCCAGAGCCGACATGGATGTGAGTTAGATACTGATGACAGGGATGCCGTGAGTGGACCTCATTTCGACATGTGCTCTGGGCAGGGTCAGAGGACTTGCTCAAGGTCATGCAGCCTTTGGATGCGATGGAGCTCCTCAGGCCCACCACTCGGGAGTAAGCGGGTTCGGGACGTTCCGACCCAGGTTTGAAAAAGTCAGGGTGGGCGTGTGTGTGTGTGTGTGTGTGTGTGTGTGTGTACAAACACAGACAGGCATGTGGCAATTATTTACATCTGTTGTGTATAAATACACACACACACATGCATATGTCTATATAGCACCGTGTTTATGTGTAGATGTGTGTAAATGCATATGCTTGTGCTTCCTGCATTTTTATCCAGTTATTAGTTTCTTTTATTTTTCTCTCGTTTTCATGCGTATTCGTTGCTTAACACACGTAGGAAAGTATAGAAAAGAGACCGACCAGGCAGCCCCAGAGAGCACCTTCAGCCTTTGTGTCCCGCGCTTGCGAACGTGAGCTCCTCGCGCCTAGCCCTCCCCTGCCCTCCTTACGTAGTCACATCTGTACGAGGTTGTTTTCATGGAACGAGGGGGTGGAATAGCACGTACCGAGATTCTAGTAAGATCTGGCAGGGTTTGAAGTGCTGCCTGTGTACAAAGGATCATAATGCTCCCTTTATTTCTGAGCGGTATTTGGAGACACAGAGAAGTTAAGTAACTCGCCTCGGGTCACACAGGAAGTGGGTGTGCCATGAACCGAATCTAGATAGCTTAGCTCCCAAGCCTACGCTGTTAACCAGTCAGGCCACAGAGATGAAATAGATACCTTTAATGATCAATCCTGAGATAATTTTCCACGGGTGCTCCTAGGGGCTTTTATTGTTGTATAAGAGTATTTTTTTTTTTTTTTGCAAAATTGAAGAGATCCAGTCTGGTCAAGCATCCAGTTAAATTTTTCCTTTGTGAGGTGGCCCAGGCCCGTGCCTTGTCTATGGGCGTCCCCCCACCCACCTGCCTTCCTTCCCTCCTTGCATTTGGTCATGGCAGCCAGCAGGCCCCTCCCGGGCACAGAACAATAGCCGGCTTGTGGGGCTTCAGTGGACTGTGGGCTGCTGTTGACCTTCCCGAGCATGTCCTGCCGTGAGGACGTGAGGCCCGCCAGTGGCGCCCTGGGAGGCTGGGGTAGCCTGCACTTGGGCTCCGAGAGGCAGCACCTCTAGGTCCCAGGTGTACACTGTGACGATCTCAGACCTGAGTTCAGGTGGTCCTGGGAGCTACTGATCTTCAGCCTTAGTTGTTCTCGTCACACTAACCATTTGACTGTGCCCAAGGGTAATCTGACCTTCTGGGGCCTTGGTCTCCCTTGGTGGCAAGTTGGACAGAATGTTTATCTTATAGGATTTCTTATAGGATTTTTATAGGAAATGAGAGTGTGTGGACAACCATTAGTACAGTACTGAGTGTAGACTTCTCTCTCTCTCTTTTCTTTTTTTTTTTAATAAATTAAGTTTTGGGGGGAGGAAATGCATTGCGTGGTGCAGAATTTCAAAGGTACAAGAGCTGTCCAGAACAAGGCATGTCTCCCACCCCTCACCCAGCAGCCACCTCTTTGCCCTGAGGCCCGGTGGTTTTCTTAAATAACCTTCTAGAAGGATCTGTGTCTGTCCTTATGGTTGTTTTCACTGTTGTCATTGCCATCATCAGCATTATAATTTATAAATGACATGGCAGAAGCCCCGTGCATTTTAAAGTCTCAGTACATGAGCGAGGCAGCTATGACCGTTGAGCTTAAAATGACGTTGCGTTTCAGTTTCCCGGGTAGGAGGTGAAGCTGAGTAGATCCTGCCATCGTTGATGTAAGCAAATAGACCTTTCCTCGGGGAATTTAGAGTTCTGTCAGGGGACCCCATCTTCCTTAGCTGACACTTGTTGTCCAATGGTAAATACTGTTCTAATGAACAGTTTTTGGAACAACCTGCATCAGGTAGATGTTTGGATTTACCTGGC
This sequence comes from Macroglossus sobrinus, assembly GCA_004027375.1. NCBI lineage: Eukaryota > Metazoa > Chordata > Mammalia > Chiroptera > Pteropodidae > Macroglossus > Macroglossus sobrinus. Next base: position 45,862 of record PVKZ01005112.1, read on the forward strand.
TACGTGCTTAGTGACAAAATAATCCATGAGCATACACATCCGGGCACCTACCTTTTCTCCTTCCATCAGAAAATGATACACTGGGGACACAAGCAATGAATGGGTGGCACCAGCAAGGGCATCACACCACGAGTAAACAGTAGCAAGAAAAGCGTTGACAAATATCGATCGTGTTTCCACCAAGTGCCAGGTGCTGTGCTGTGGGTGACCCCACTCAGTGTGGTGCTCGGGCTGGAAGCACAGACATCCCCTGGGAGTTTATGCAAAATGCAGACTCTCAGGCCCCGCCACACCCTGCTGAGTCAGAATCTGACTTTTATTAGGCCCCCAGGTGGTTTGTGTGCACGTTAGAGTCTGAACACATTTTCTAGGACAGGAGTCCTCAAACTGTGCCAGCCAAGTCCGGCCCGCCACCTGCTTTTCTAAATAAAGTTTTATTGGCACACAGCCACACCGCTTTATTTCCATATAGTGTGGCTGCTTTTGCACTGCAGTGGTCGAGCCGAGTCCTTGCAGAAGAGGCTGTATGGCCTGCAAAGCCTGAAATGTTTACTAGCTTTGGGGAGAAAGTTTGCTAACTGGAGAGGGAGATGGAGCAGGGAACAGGGCAGACAAAACGCTGTTCCTCCATGGAGCTGGTGTTCTGGGGGAGCGAGATACACGGCAAACCAATCAGTCTGCGATCTGTTAGGTGCTAAAAAAGCAGTTAGAAGAAAAATCAGGCGGGAGGGGGGATGGGAGATGATCGTGAGGGGGTCAGGATGCTATTTTAGGGAAGAACTTTCTGAAGAGGTGATATTTATTTAACCAGTGTTTCGGGTGCAGTGAGAGAGTAAGCTGTGTCCCTATCTTTGGGGAAAGGATAGGAGAGGGAAATGCTGGTGCAAAGGCCCTGAGGCAGAAAAGCTTTCTCGATGTCACTTTAGGCATCAGTTCAGAGGTGGGCGTTAGCCAGCTCTGATATAGGGGTCCAGCATCGACAGTGCATGTGTTTTTCGTTTCCACGTGACCTTTGCTGTGGCGGTCAGAGCCTTTTGGAAGACCATGGGATGTAGACAGAGGCCCCCACGTCACAGCCCCGGGGAGTCTTCTGTGCGTCACCGGATAGAGTCGCACGGGCTGCGCACTGCACAAGGGCGCCGCGTATAGTGAGGGCACCATTCCTATTTGCGTATTTCTCAGGACAGCATTCTGACACATGATTTCTAAGGGTAGAGAGGAAGAGGTCTCTTCCGTTAATCCGCACAAAGTGCCAGGCAGTTTCGCAGCGGCTCTGGTGGCACAGTTCTTCAAAACAGAAAAACAATTCTGGCCGTGAACGTCTTTGGGTTACGGATGTGCGTCAGTTTTTGCGTTGCTGGCTTGGCTCGCTCACCTCGCCTACGTGGCCCTCTAAGGCACTTGGATTTCAGTCTTAATAGCGGGAAAGGCGTCTCTGCTCGCCTTAGAGACATCCCGACTCCATCCCGCCCTTTCTTGCAGGTGGGGCGTTCATTGCTTCCTCCTTCCCACCCTCGAACCCACCCGACTGGCTGGGACAGAGGCAGGGAAGCCTTGCAAACTTCACTCTGTCCTGCTGTGCAACCTCAGCTCACACGCTTGTCCCCTCTGAGCTGTGGGAGCCTGAAGCGAGGGGGTAGTGCTTTGTCAGCTCCTCCCGTTTCTAAACTTCCATGAGTCTGTGTGACTCAGAGTGACAGGTGTCACTTGAGCAGAGGTGCCCGTGTTTCGTTTTGCTCACTTTGAGGTGGGAGCTCCGGCTTCTCCTCACCTTGGCCTTAACCTGCATGGTTTCCTTGCTCCCAGGTTGACTCAATCAGGGACTCAAAGCTGTTTTTTCTTTTTTCTTTTTTAACAGTTTGGTGATGATTGAACTAGAAAGAGATTTAGCAATCATGTAGTTGAATGACTGCTGTGACCGGTTCATGTATCATTTTACTGAGGGCTTCAGCTACCATTTTACTGAGGGCTTCAGCTACCATTTTACTGAGGGCTTCAGCTACCATTTTACCGAGGGCGTCCTGTGGTGCAGAGTGTTGCTCAGCTAACATTGTCTCATTCAGTCCCACTGACTATGTGAGGTAGGTACCGTCATCTTCAGTTTGCAAATGACCAGATCAAAAGCTCAGAGAGATGGTGTGAGTTACGAAGATAACACAGGGACTCAATCAGCAGAGCTACAGCTCAGACTGTTCGAAGCAGAGGTTAGGAGCGTATGATTTACTGAGCATGCACGATATCCCAGATATTATCTAGGCACGGGCTTGCATTTCCCGTTGTCAGCCTATGAATTGGGGCCTGTCATCTCACAAATGAGAAAACAGAACCCCCCCCTCCAAAAAAAAGCTACGGGACGCGCCCAGGGTAGGGCCTCTGCAGGCATAACCGTTGCAGATTTCCGATCTCTTTCTCCTTCTCGCACGCTTCTCGCTGCTTTGTGAACTTTGACGCGCATCCTGTTTACCTGTTGGCCTCTGTCATGGGGCTGGGTCTGTGCCAGGGAGGGACGTCCTGGCACTGTGGTGGCCACGGCCTCCAGCGTCTCCCCTGCCTTCCTTCTCTTTGCTCTCGGGGGCCACGCCGTCGTCCTTCCCCATCCGGGTGACAGTGATAGCCCCCAACTGGTTTTGCTGTCTCCGCGCGTGCCCCTCGTCCGGTCTGCTCTCCACGCAGCAGCCGGAGGAGTCTGGTCCTCACCACTCCTCTGTTCTGAGTCCTTGTGTGTCTCCCCGCTCACCCCGCACACACGGACTCCTCTCCACAGATCGGATCGCAAGGCCTGGTGTCTTCTGGTCCCCACCTGCCTCTCTCTTCTTCCTCACTCTGCTCTAGCCCTACTGGCCCCTTTGCTAGTCTTCCAACGCTCTAAGCAGACTCTGCCTCAGGGCCTTTGCACTTGCTCGTCACTTTCCCCAGATATCCACATGACTTTCTTCTCTGCTTCTCTCAGGTCGCACTTTAACTGCTACCTCCTCAAAGCAGCTTTCCCTGATCCCTCTGTCCAAACAGCTACCCTTTCCCCTGCCATCCTCTGTTCTTCTGCTTGTGTTGTTGTTTTTTTATAGCCTGATATATTCTTTCCTTCTTCCCTCCTTCTCTCCCTCTCCCACTTATCCTCCCATCATGGCTCCATCCTATTCCCAAGCTCGTTGCCTGTCACAAAGTGGGCACCGGGTCTGTCGCATGACCGACGGTCGCGTGATTGTCGCCACTGGTCCCCTGAGGCGTCAGTGAGCTCGTCCGCCCGCGCCCCTTAGACGTACCATGCCCTGGGAGTTCGGGTGATGGATGTGCTGACATGGGCAGCTTCTCAGTGGCTTTCCTGTGCAAAAGGAAGCGGAGGAAGGAAGTGACAACAATTAAGAAGGACCCGTTCAGTTCAGGGGGACGTGCCCAGGCTTCCTCTGCCCCTCATCTCTCTGCCCAGCATGCCTGGGGCTCGCCCGAGGCACACAGAAGTCGTGACTCGATGGAACGGACACAGCTTAAGTTTTATAATGATTAAGAAGAAGAAGAAAAAAACCTTATTTTTCACTTTCCTTTTTTAAACAAGAAGTATGCTGTGGGTGTTCCCTTGTGGTTTTTCAGTCAAAGAGAGGATTGTTGTTGAGCTCCGAGTTCCCCTTGGGCCTTCAGCTTTGCGTGTGTCTAACTTTAACTCTGAACTAACGCTTTTAGGGCCCTGCTAGGCTTGGGGGTCGGGGGTCCGTCTCCGAACAAGGCACCAGACTTGTTTATTGTGTCCCCAGTGTGCTCTCGCAGGCCACCTCCCCATCTTACCGCATCCTCTTCCCCAGCCCGGTCCAGCCCCTTGAGCAAGGGGGAGGGGGAGGGGGAGGGGGAGCGAGCGGATGGAGGCAGGCGCTGCAGGAACTGGACTCGGGGGCGAATGTCCATGATGAGGGGGTGTGTCCAAATGGGGGCTCAAGTGCAGGTGTTAAAACAAACGGGGGGGGGCGGGGGGGGCGTCAGTGCTCAGCCAGGGGTCTTTGCCAAGTACCGCAGGAAAGGGTTGTGCAGAAATGAGATCGTAAGAAGCTCAGACGGTGACTCAGAGCGACGCTGTGGGCGCGTGTCTGCAGACTCCGTGCTCCTGCGCCTTCTTGAACACCTGCGTGCCCTGCTCTCTCACGCTTGGTCTTCTAGGTGTATTTTATTATTATTATTTTTTTGGTGGATTTGTTATTTCTCTCGCCAGGGGAGCAAAAAGAGTCGGCCGAGGCGCCCCTCGCCCTCGGACGCAGATGCTGGCATTTTGGGCAGGCGCGTCGCTGCCCTCCGCGTTCCTCGAACAGTGCGCGATAGGTGGGGGCCTGGGTGCAAGGCCCGCTGCGTGGCCAGACGCGTACGCTCTCAGGGCGGGGATGGGAGGGACCGTTCTCAGTGTGAGGCTTCTCCTCATCCCTCGGTGCCGGCTACCAAGCCCCAGCCGAGCCGCTGAGGACGCTGCGTCCTGACTGTGCGAACCGCGTCTGTGGTCACGCTCAAACCCTCAGCAGAGAGGCGGCCCCGGGGCTCGCCGGCGTTCCGGCCCCACAGACTCGCCGGGGGTCTCACCGTGCCCGTCTGAAGGTTTTCAGTGCCAGCCTTGATCCCTGTCGAGCGATCGGGCGCCCGTCTGGGTCCAGCGTCAGCCTCGATCCCACGTGCGGACGAGTCTCGGAGGGAGGCGCACCCGTTTGCAGGCACATTCAGTGCAGGATGTGGCCGTCATCTCCAAAGCCATCTCTCTCCGCGAACGGAGGACTTCAGAGTTGGGGCGGCCACCCGGGCCTCACTAATCCTGAAGGAGTTCGAGTGAGCTTTTCCTTCTTACAACAAACTTCATTTCCCTTTCCTTCAACGAGTTCTTGGCACACGGTGGCTTCTCAGCCTCTCACCTCCCCACCACCACCACGGGAGGCGAGAACTTCTCTCTCGCCTTGTGGAAAGACCCTGCGGGGGCCTCATTTATGGCAGCTGGGTTCCAGCCCCTCACACCTCACAGGTCCCGAGTCTCAGGACTGGGAGGGAGGCGTGTGGAACTCTTGGCCAGGGTCGGCTGCCGACGGAACAAAGATCTGAAAAGAGTAGCCGAGGAAAAGAGCTTTGGGGCAGTAAATAATGTGTGTGTTGGGGGGTGCACGGACCTCTCAGGGTGACGCGTGAGTGGATCGCTCACGTGGGCCGCATTCCCACGTGAAAGTAAAAGGGAAACTTCTCAGCAGAGAGGAACTGGGAGCAGCTATGGCTGGGACGCACCCGGCTGGGGGTGCCGCTGGGCTTGGTGTTGCTTCTCGGGTGCACCCACTCTGAGCCGGGCCCCTCGGCCAGCGTGCACAGCCTCTCCGAGCCGACACACAGAAGTGCAGTGCCTGGCACGGAGCTTGGCGTGGGAGGTGGGAGCAAAGGCCACGTCCCCCCTCTGTGTCCCGTGTTCCAAGGAGGACTCATAATTAACGAATGGTGGCATCACGCTGCCTTAGAGAGAGGTTCGAAACTAGTGATGGTGATGGCGATGCCGGGGACTGCTGACGTTTGTTTGGGGACTTCGTATGCGCCAGGCACCGTTCTGAGCTCTTTACATGTACGGTATCATGTAATCATCACCATGGCTCAGGGAGCAGGTAGCGTTATCCCTGCCCTTGTGCAGATGGGGACCAGGGGTCTAGAGCCCCGACAGATCTTAGACCTGAGGCACGTCAAGTCAGAGCCGCCATGAGTTTCTACCCGTCCCAACTCAGGGGCCCGGGGCTGACACTGACACGGATGACGGAACCGTGCCTGGACCGAGCTGCCCTCATCCCACTGGACCGTGTCCCCGTCTCAGAGCACCCTGGGCCGCTTGGGGGATTGGCACAGCCAGGTGGTCCTACAGGCCTGGGCCAGGTGGCTTAGATGGAGGAGTGGGCTGTGCCCAGGGCCCGGCACATGAGAACCACACTTGGGATGGAAAGATGCTCAAGTCACGAGAGGCTCTCTCTCCCCCCGAGAGGGCAGTAGAGTCACCGTGTCCATCCGGGACACTCGCTGCTTGCGGAGAAAGGTGAGCAGAGTGCCTGTGGGACCCGAAATGCTTCTCTGGGCCAGCACTGGTTTCACATCCTGCAGGCAGGACATGCCACCGCGTCCACAGCAGCCCCATGAAAACATAAAAAGAATCATAACGAGGAAGATGGTGACAGTCTTTATTGAGCACCTACTGTGCACGGGCGCTAAGAGCTTCACGTGCAACGACCCACCCGTCCTTGAACTCTGTGACCAGGAGGTGCTGCTTCCACCTTCCGCGTGGAGAGTCTGAGTGATATGCCCAAGGTTGACATCTGGTGAGTTCAGCAGCTGGGAGGAGGTAGAGCTCTGGTCCCTCAGCTCCCGAGGCCCCCGTCTACACCGCTGGGTTCTGCGGCTCTGGAATCTCTTCGTCTGGCGTCCCGATGGCAGAACCAGGGCAGACCCGGATGGTTCTGGTGGCTTTGCAGATGCCACACAGCTGACCAGAGGCCCGGGCTCGGAGGCACGTGATCGCGTCCTCCCTGAGACGTCGGCCCCACAGCTGCGCACGGCGGCCGGCACTGACGCCGCCACCGTTCTGTGCACACACGGACGTGGGAATGGCCGGAGGACAGCGGGCGACATGAAAGCAGCACGCTCGGCCTTGACCGGGGGCCCAGCCCGGCGCTCACTTGGAGGCAGTTGAAAGGAAAGCTCCCGATAAGGAGATGCTTTATCACCCTCTTGACAGCCCGAGCTTCCTCCCTTGTGTTGCGTGAGCCTCAGGCCTCTTCCCTGTCCCTGGCGTGGAGCCCCGTGGCCACCCGCGGCCACCGTGGGCTCCGGCCGGGGCGGCCGGCGGGCGGGGGTGGGCCCCAAGGGGTGGGCGCCGGCCCTTTGAAAGCATCCAGAGGGCCCCCCCATCGCCCTTATCTTGGCCCGTTGGTGCTTCTGGGCCGGAAAAGGAAAGTGCAGAGAGGAAGGGCTTTCTCCTGTGGCTTTTGTATTTGGTTCACATTAAATGAGGCCGGGCCAGGGTTTTGTTGTTTGTTTCCCCACTTTTCAGCAAAAGGATGATGGATGACTCTTGGCGATGCCGGCGCCCGGTGCTCGAGGGGTGGCACGCCCCATGCCGTGCCACACTCACGCACGCTCCCCTCCGGCGGTGCCGTGGGGCCCTGGGACAAGCCGAGGGCCAGGCCAAGCGTGAGCGGGGGCTCCTGGCCCCCCAGCTCAGCCTGCCGAGCTCCTCTGATGAGCACAGCGGAGGCAGGGCGTGGAGGCCTGTGAATTCATTCACTCCGGGGCGCTGGCAGCCAGTGGCCTTGTCTAGACAGGAAGATGTGTGTGATTGGATTTAAAGACCAGGCTCTAGCTCCTGCTGGGGTGAGAAGGAGCCTGGGGCTTTGGGGCCACGCATGCAGCTTCCCCAGGCCGAGGGAAGTCCAGACAGTGGCGGGGCCTTACGCCTTTCCCGGGAGTGGAGCCCAGGGCAAGGGCGTGCATGCGTGCGTGTGTGTGTGTTTGTGTGTGTGTGTGTGAGTGTGTGAGTGTGAACACGGTCAGTCCAGGGGAGATGAGAAAGTGAGCCACAGACAGTCTGGTACCACACAGGCGGTCGCATACGCAGATGCACACAGAGGCCCCTGCACGCCCGAGGGTGTGCCCGAACTGATGGGTGCAGCAAGCTCATGGGAGCCGACTGCTAAATTTACAGGAATTCTGCCACATTTTACTCCAGGCTATGTCCCCGAGAGCCTTCCTATCCATGTACCAGTGTGACAGAAATGTATGTGTGATGGTGAGCTTCACATGTCCCTTCCCAAATCACTGACGTCATGTTGGTCACTCAAAATCAGCCACGGTGGCAAGTCACGGCACGGAAATTAGCACACGCTGCACACCAGGCTTCTCCCCTGCAGCAGTGACTGTCTAACAAGCCAGCCCTCCACAGTGTACCCAAGAGCAAGGGAGACAGAGAGGCAGGCGGGCAGCTGCCTGAGCAAATGCCTTTTGGTTTCAGGAAAACACACCGAAGTTTGGTCCGTCGGTCGATTTTCTGCTTCCATGCCCTTCTCTGCACACAGGACCCTCCTTCCGCCAGCACCAGGCAGGGCTGGGGCACGTTCCTACGTCCTCAGCAGCAATTCTCTGCTCACGGAGCGGGAGTGTGCTGAGCCTCTCCTGTATCCGGGCATCACCCCAGGTAGTTCTCTGAACCAGCCCTTCAAGACCTGCTGGCTCCCAGCCCCCCTCAACCCTCTGTGCTCTCCCCGAGCACCTGCTCTGATGCGCTTTGGGTGTCGATCAGCCGTCTGCAAATGCTGGTTTCCTGGGGGCCGTGTAGGTGAATTTGATGGCACGTAGTCAGCATTTTTAAACATCTGTAGTTGTTTTATCGGCACGTGTTTTTGTTGTGCGTTTATGGGCCTCTTTTTGATTTCCCACCAGTGATCCTGGTTTCCCATTTATGGCGGCGACAGGAAGTTCCTTCTACAATACATTTCTTTTAAGCAAAAGTATGAATTAAAGTTTAAAGAGAAAGGTCCAGTACCTGACAGTCCAGTGATCGATCAGGAAACGGGCTGGAGAATGGGGGTTTCGGGGCCCACGGCGGGGTGCTTGCTCCCCCATTCCGGGACGAGAGGAAGAGGAGATCATTCGGTGGTCAGGAGCACGGGCTTTGGAGCCAGCCCTGCCCAGGCTGGAACCCTGGCCCCTCCCTTCCTGGCTGTGTGGCTTTGAACAAATTGCCTAACCTCTCTCTGCCTCAGCTCCCTCGTGTGTAAGGTGCTAGTGCCCACCTCACGGGGGCGTCGTGAGGACTGGATGAGCTGATAGAGATGAACACTGAGAACCAGGCTTGGCATTTAGCAATCGCTCAATCCCGCATTAGACTGCTCCTGCTATTATCATGATTAATCACAGTGCCCCAGCCATCCCCCCCACGCCTCCCCTCCCGCCCCCCACTATACAAATCCTCCCTAGCATGACTGTTTTGTGACTAGGCGGTGCTCAACAAATATTTGTTGACTTGAATTTTAAATTTTTAAGAGCGCTGCCAGGCCTGGCACCTTTCAACCAGGAAAAAGCAATTCGGAAACCAGACAGAAAGTAAGCAGCCGTTTTATTTCTAGTGAGTGCCATCGTCACTCCCGTGTGTGTGTGTGTGTGTGTGTCAGACAGCCGTCTGTTCTCCATCCACCTCCCCTCCTTGGGAGTCCCTTTCTGGAAGCTTCTTCAGAGGGTGCAGGAGAGGGCGGGGAGTCTCGAAAACTGACCTCTGTGTCATGACCTGAGGTATTTCTGAGTAGCTGGATTGTTTGACTTTTCGTGTATGGCGGTTTCTTTCGGATTCACGTTCATACTGGCTCTTCAGAGAAGTCTTTTGTGAGGCAGACTTGTGTGCTGATGCTGTCTGCACCTGGAGTTTTTTTTTTAAACGAGGCTCACCTAAACATGGTCATCCTATTCTCATGACATACAGTTGAGGAGAACAGGAAGGCATGAAGGAAATGACGTTCTGGTGGTGGGATAATGTGTCTTTTGATTAGGCTTAGGTGTGCTTGCATTTGAAAGAAATAACAGTTGTTGAAGCACTCAAAAATGTATTCTCTTATGTGGAAAGTCTAGAGCTGGGTTGTCCAAAGTACTGTAAAGTCATCAGGAATCCAGGCTTCATCTCTCTTCCTGTTCTCCTCAGCGTTACCTCATGGTACAAAATAATTGCAGGAGCTGCTGCCATCACATCCATATTCCAAGCAGTAGAATTCTGAAATAGCAAGAAGACAGGGCAAAAGGGGCTCCCCAGCTGCCTTAGCTTCTTCTCAGGAACCTTTCTGCAAATCTTCCCCACACTTTTGCTACATCTCCTTGATTCAAACCTAATAATGTGGCCACTTTCATCTACAAAGGAGGCCGTCTCATTGCCACCCGAGATCATTGGGATCCTGTTACGAAGGAAGGGAAAATGGATAACAGAGAGCTAGTGGCCTCTGCCTTAACAGATGACCTTGAAGAAAGATATTGCGACACTGCTTTTATAAATAAAGTTTTAACGTTTTGAGAGATGCCCTTCATCTGTTATCTGATTTTCCATAACCTGTGGTCTAGACAGTTAATTACTAAACTTGTAGACGGGACAGGGCTTTGAGAGAGGTCCATGGAGATGCCATCAGATGGGACGGCAGTAAAGGTCCCCAGTGGTGGATGGTCTCCAGGGTCCTTTGAAATTCTCTTTAATCTGTGTCCAAATGTCAAAAACCCACAACCTTCTCTCTGGCTAGTCCTATTTTCGGGCTGAGTTTCCAGGGACAGGGTGTGACACGTTGTAGGCACTATATCTGTAGTTAGTAAAAGAATACGTGAGGGTGAGCCTTGGTTTCCTATAAACTCTGGATGAGCACCTTTGTCCTTTTGGCCTTTATATTTAGAACATGTCCTAAGCAGCTGTGGCCATGGCAGATGCCCGGGGCCTTGAAATGTCAGTGCTCCAAATGTTGGGCAAAGTGCAGCTATCGTTATTTTTTAGGAAGTGTTTTATAACAGAGGTAATATGTGCTCAGCGTTGAATGTTTAGACTATAAAGATCACGTGCTTATTAATTACTTACGAGGCACCTACTAAGTGCCAGGCTGAGTCCAGGTGAAAGAAAAGAATGAGGCGTTCATTCCAACGAGGAAACAGACATCGGACAGATTAAACCGTGCATAGGGTGACTGCAGAGCATGAGGCAGTGTTTTAAGGGGAACAGGTGGGTAGTAGTTGAGAAGGCAGGCCTGGGGAGGCGGTTGCACCTCTGCCTGAGGTAGTCAGGGGATTTCTGTCCAGGGATGAGTTCATTTAAAATGACGACAAGGAAGCGGGCAGGTGAGAATCAGGGAAAGAGAATGCCAGGGAGAGAGAAAGGCAGGTGCACGCGCCCTGAGGCAGGAGAGCTTGGGCGTTTGAGGGGAGGCAAGGGGCAGGTGAGGCTGCCTGCAGTGGGCGCAGGAAGGAGCAGTGGGAGATAAAGCTGGAGGCAGAAGAAGGGATCCGATGATCCGGGACTTTGCAGGCCATGGAATGCGAATTTAATTTTTTATGCATCAGGAAGCCACTGGTTGGTTTTAAATAGAGGAGTGATGCGATTTGCTATAAAAAGATCCTCTGGTTGCTGGTGGAGAATCCATTTAGGATAGTGGGGGAGGGGCAGGAGAGAAGCAGGGAGATGATACGGGGTGCAGCGGTCTAGGCGAGAGATGGAGGTGGTGGAATGGGATGGGGCGGGGGAGGGGAAGGCGACAAGCAGAGGACTGGTGTGTTCTCGGAAGTAGCCCTCTGAGAGCAAAAGAAAGGTTTCTGATGCAGGCTTGGCTGACTCAGGATAACCTTGGTCAATAGCACTGAGGCTGAGAAATCCTGATTTCCTGCTTTTTTACCCCATGTCTTAAATAAACGGGGATAACCCCAAAAGTCGCCATCCCGTCAGAGAGAGGTCCCAGATCCTTCGCCAGAAGGACAGCTCCAGTCAGAGAGAGGTCCCCAATCCTTCTGAAGGAAGGACAGCTCCCAGCTTAAGCTCTTTGCTGAGAGGCGCTCCGGTGAATGAGTGAATGAGTGAGTGAATGAGCATGAGAACTGCCTCCCTGAAGGGGTGAGTCAGACTGGACGGGCCCCCGGGCTTCCCATGGCGTTATGGAAGCCAGGCCCCGTGCGGCTCCACACAAGAACGGGCTCCTTGTTCCCGGATGATGGGATTTGTTGACCTGCCAGCGGGCCCCGCCCCTCCCCGGGTCACCGACAGAGGCCTGTCTCTGTGCCGTCTGGCCTCACCGAGTGCAGGGGACAGCAGCAATGCCGAGCCCTCCCCAAACCCACCCTTTGAAACGAAAGAAATTGGATCTTAAAATCCCAAAATAGCGTGCGGAAAGGTACACATCACGTCTGCCTTCTCTTTTTCTTCCCCCCGCTTGTGGCAAAAGTGACTCAGAATTCTTGGTCTGGATCCAGGGAGACCTGCAAGGCCTTTGAGTTGGGGACGGGGTGGGGGGAGTGCAGGGGGGGAGGTGCAATCTGAATGGGGATAACCCACCTTGCATTTCACGAGTCCTGCCTTTTCCCACCCCACCCCCTCGAGCTCCTTTCTCCGCTTTTGGCTGTGGTGCAGAAAAAGTGGCCAGAGCTTCGGCCTTGCCCTGTCTTTGGAGGGATATGTATGCGATTTTCTTTGCGATGTTTTGTCACAGTGTTCTGAGGGGGGCTGCCCTGGCACCGTGGGATTCTTGTCCTTGACGCGTCCTTGAGGCATTCACACTGCTGTTGGTACCACTGCTCAGGGGCGATCGGTGCTCAGTGTTTCAGGGACCTTCTTCCTTCAGTCATCCTCTCCAGGGGGACTCAATCCTGTCCCTCCCCCGTTCCCTGCCTCTCCCAGAGCCCATGATCCTGCAGACAGCAGACACTTTGTTCCTCAATATCAGGGCGGCGCCCTGAGCTGAGAGGCTCCTGGAGAAATGTTTTGGAAGCATGCTGTGTCTTGTCGTCTGGCCTGTGGGTAAACACAGGAGGCAGGGGGCGTTGCCCGTGCTTCGCGTTTCCCTCGTCATCTCCAGGAGGCTGCCAAGTCACTGCACTTTCGACTCAGTCTCTCCCAGTGTCGATCCCCACAGGCCGCCTGGAGAAGAGATTGTACACTTGATTTTTCCAGCCCAAGTTTGTCTCCCTTTCGACTTGCCGTGGAATTGGCCTGGTATAAGATGTCTCTTTCATGGTGAGACACATTCCTGCAGACTGGCTCAGATGGTAGTGGATTCAGGCCGACTGCAAACGTGGGGATTCTCTCCCAGACATGAATAAGTCTCCTTTCTCAGGGTCACCGGAGGATGACTCACTCGGCAATATGTTGAGCCACATAGGAACCTGAGCATGTTCGGTTATTTACTCAGCAAATATTTATCGAGCATCTACTATGTGCCAGGTACTGTTCAAGGTGCTGGGCGCAGTGATGAACAAGCTTTCATTCTCATCATTCTCAGACGATAAGGAGTGCGTAAGATAACGCTTCTCACTGAGGAAGGGCATCAGCGGGAGGGCATGGGGAGGCCCTTCCCACAGCCAGGCTGCCCGGAGAAGGCCGGGAATTTTGACACCTGAGAGTCGGGAGGAACCGGCAGCCCTAGCAAGACCTGGGGGGAAGAGTGTTCTAGGCTGAGGGAGCAGCAAATGCAAAGGCCCTGAGGCAGGAACCAACCCTGCCTGTTTCAGGAGCAGCAAGGGGCCCGGGTGGCTGGACCAGATTCAGGGAGAGGAAGCGGGTGACCTGGGCAGGGGCCCGATCAGGCAGGGTTTTGGAGGCTGTGAGCTGGGGTTTTATTCCAGATGTGTCTGGGGATCGTTCCATGTTAGGACGGAGAGGCAGCCGCCAAGCTCGCTTCTTCCAAGAACTAAGACTAGAGAAGAGGAATTTTGTTTCCCTCAGTCACCCAGCCACGGAGGAACGCGTAATAATAAAAAGTTAACCTTTATCGAGTGCTTGCTACGTGCTTCTTACGTAGCTCACTCGAGCCAGCAGCCCAATGAGTGTGTCGTGTGTCATTCGTCCCGTTTGCAGATGAAGAAACTGAGGCTCAGAGAGAGGAACGGCCTTCCTGAGCGCAGCAGCGTGAGTGCGGGGGCCTGGCCGTAACCCCAGACGGTCTGGCTCCGGGGCTTGCAACTCTGCATCTTACACTGGCTCTGCCCCAGGAGGGCTGCAGAAACAAGACGTAAAATGTACTTGTTTGGTTTCTTAAAAAAAAAAAAGTAAACAGAAAAACAAACAACCCCTCTCCTCCACCCCCAACTTCCAAAGGTCCGCTCAGAGAAGCAGTGTGTATTTCGGTCCAGGACCTCCAGGCTCATCTCCCAGAGGACTCGGTTACTCCTTGGCCCAGAGATGTCGTTGGTCAGGATGGGGATGCTGGCAGGGAGCTGGGACCGAGGTGACATGTCTGTCCGGTGGCCCAGAAGCTGGAGGTTGAGCGTAGAGATGGGTGGGTGGGAGCAGAGAAGAAAAACTTGGTGTCTGCAGCTTGCTCCTGACCGGAGGGGAGGGGGCACAACGACCCAGCCCTGGGGGGCTGTGGGGAGAGGGGCCAGGGTGTAGCATTTTCCCCTGAACCCCATTAGGCCGGTGGGCCTCGCCTCTGATCTCTCCACTCTGTCTTCTCCGGCTTCCTTGGGGTTTCAAATGTGGCGGTGGTAATTGGAAACAAATTCAGCATGTTTCAGGCCATCCAGCGTCCCTCCAGTGAGCGTGCTTGCTGTGCGGTAGATACGTCTGCTTTTAATTTCCAGTGATGTGAGAAATATAGAATGACTTGATTCTTAATTTAGAATTCTGACAGAGGCTGACTTGTGTTGTTTTTCGAGCCTGTGCAAAATGTCTAATGCTCTTTCGATGGCTCACCGTGTGATTCTTAAACGTGTCCCCTTCTGGGGGACATCTGTTAATTAATTGCTGGTTGTAGAAGTCTCCTGCCAGGCTGAAGACATGTCCAGCCAGCGGGATCCTAGCGTGGATCCCTGGAGATGCTGTCGCTTCTGTTTGGAACGGGGCATCCAGGTACCACTAGTCCAGCCAGCCAAGTCCTGCCCTGACTGGGCAGGACCCAGTAGTGGCCCTAAGTCAGGGAGAGAATTGCCTGAGCTAGAGAGAAGCCAGTGTGGGCATCACAGCAGCCCTTTGTCATGGAGCCAGGGAGGGGCAGGAGAGCTTGCAGCCACTTTGAGCCCTGCTCCTGGGCTGTCTGTCCTCCCTCCCAGAGCCGCTCACACATCAAGCACCTGCACGGCATTCTAAGCACTGCAGGTGCCTCGGGGAACAAGACAGATAAGCCGCTGACATTCTAGCGGGGGAGGCAGAAAAAAAAATTAAATAAAATTACCACGCAGTGTCAGGGGGTGATAAATGGCTGATGACATGCGAAGCAGGGTAGGTGGAT